>JAPPVO010000014.1:66368211-66674816 GCA_030407325.1 Camellia japonica | reverse complement strand
TTTCCTTTTCTATTTTATTTCCTATCTTGTACAGTTTCCTAATATTGTACATATTGATCTATATATTCATGGGTTGACCTCAATTGAGATCAAGCCAATTCATTCTTTTATTCTTTTTGGTATCAGAGCCTAAAAAACCCTAGCCATCCTCTTTTCCTCTCTTTCTTAACCAGCCACCACCAAAACCCCTTTCCAGCCACCATCCACCAGCTGAAAGCCTCTCTCCTCTCCTAGCAAGTCGAAACTCCTTCCCAGCCCCTACCCACCAACCAACAACCCCTCTTCCTTAACCCTTGACCCTCGGCAGTCCCTAGAAACCCCTGCCGAGGGCTATATGAGTGCCAACCAGTCTCTTATGTGAATAAGACTGGTTTGATAATGTCCCTACCTAGGGTTTGTCATACCCTTTTTCCTTGTTTGGGTGCTCCAAGTGAATGTGTTGAGCATTTTTTTTTCTCCTGTTTGTGGAGTGGGCTACTGGCTTTATTTGGTCGCATTTAATTAGATAGGCCGTTGAGTTTTTTTCTAGCCTCTTGCTTTCGTTTTTTGGACTGTGTTGCTGTGACTTTGTGTGTCTTTCAAACCTATCACCATGACTAATAAGACACTTCCTACTGCTCCTTCTGTCAAGACCACTAAACCTATTTCCATGAGTTCTGATTTTTCTCTTTCTCACCACACTCCTGTTCATCGCATTACGAGTGTGGTGCTAAATGGGGAAAATTTTTTCCACTTCGAGCTGTTTCCTTAAACTCTATTTGAGGGGCAAGGCCAAAGCTTATTGGCTCTTGTCTTCTACTACCCAGCCTGATGAGACCGACCCTAAACGAACCTAGTGGGATATTGATAATTGCACTATTTTGGGTTAGATGTTTAATTCTATAGAGGATCGTATCTATCACATGTTCCTTTATTGCGACACAGTCCCTAGCCTTTGGCGTGCCTTGTCCCAGATGTATGCCTATGCTCATCATGATGCTCGCATCTTTGAGCTTTATCAGGATATAACTCGTGCCTCCCAGTCTGCCTTGGGCCTTTCTGTGTTCGAGTTCTTTGGATACCTTTAGGCTCGTTGGGAAGAATTGGCTCAATATGAACCCTTGACTTATTTACCCGCCGCTGCTGTTTCTCTTATGTCCAAACGTCTTGCTTGCCAACAGACTTACCAGTTTTTGATGGGTTTAAACTCTAAGTTTGAATCTCTTCGAACTCAGATTTTAAACACCTCTCCTATGCCCTCCCTCTATGAGGCATTCGCTACCATTGATAGTGATGAGCGTCGCCAACGTTTGGTTCAGCCAAGCTCTCCTTCAATCTCTCCAGTTTTATCTGATCAGATGGCCCTTGCTGCCAAATCTGGCTCCCGGGGTTCTTCGGGTTCCATTACTTGCCATTATTGTAGCGCTTCTGGGCATGGCAGGGCGCGTTGCTTCAAACTTCATCCTGAGTTGAGGCAACGTTCTACTCATCCGCATGGTCTTGTTATCCCTCGCATAACTGCTTTAGTGCAAGCTGCACCTGCCCCTGCGCCTTATGCTATCCCTAACTTGCAGGAGTTACAAACTTAGATTGGTCAACTTCAGTCTCAGCTTGGATCCCTTGCTAGTTCTCATGGCCCATCACCTTCCACTGCTGCCACCCTTGCTACAGGTACATCTACTGTTTTCCATGTTCAGTCTGCTAGTCCCTCATAGGTTCTGGATCCTAGGGTTAATGATCATATGACAGATGAGTTTTCCTTTCTTTCTTCTCTAGTCCTTACTGCCATAGTCCAATCTGTTTGCCTCGCTGATGGTTATTCAGTTTCTGTTCATCATAAGAGTGTCGTGTCTTTATCTCATACCCTTACTTTATCATCTGTTTTACATGTCCCCAATTTTGCATATAATCTCTTATCTATTAGTCATCTTGCCAAACAATTTAATTGTGTTGTCATCTTCTTACCCTCTTCTTGTCTTTTACAGGACCTGAGTTTGAAAAGGATTTTTGGCCAGGGCTATGAGCGTGATGGGCTTTACTACTTTAGGGACCCACCGAACGAGCCTTCTACTTCTTTTTTAGCTAGTTTCCAAGCCTCTGTTTTGCTTGCTTCTTTGTCTTATGTTTTTAATATTCAAACTTTAGAACTTTGATATGCTTGTATAGGTCATATTAATTTTCAGTATTTATGTCAGCTTTTTTCGCCTTTTAATAAAGCTTGCAAAGATTTTAAATTTCATTACATGGTTTGTGAGCTGTCTAAACATACTCGTACTAGCTATATCCTTCACATGACTCGTGCAGCCTTTGACCTTATACATTCTGATATGTGGGGGCCTTCCCCGATTACTGCCTCTTTTGGTTATAGATATTATGTAACCTTTATTGATGATTACACTCGGTGCACTTGAGTCTATCTTCTTCGTTGTAAGTCCGAAGTGTTATCAAATTTTGTTCGGTTTTTACATATGATTAAAACTCAATTTCGAGCAATTGTTAGGAATATCCGTTCGGATAATGGTGTGGAATATATTTCTAATGAATTTCGTTCCCATCTTAATCAGACTGGTATTCTTTAACAACTTACTTGTCCTCGAACCCCTGAACAAAATGGTATTGCTGAATGCAAAAACCGTCAGATTATGTCTGTTGTCTATTGTCTCCTTCGGGGAATGCATGCTCCCAAATCTTATTGGCATATGGTTGTCCTCACTGCTATTTACCTCATTAATAGAACGCCTAGTCGTGTGTTGCATGGTCTTACTCCGTTCCATATTCTTATGCCCACAACAACTCTATTTCCTATATTACCTCGTGTCTTTGGGTGTACCTGTTTTGTTCAAAATTGGAGTCCTACTCGCACTAAATTAGATGACACGTCCATTCGGTGTATTTTCTTAGGGTACTCTTCCATGTCCAAGAGGTATAGATGCTATGATCCTGTGTCTCATCATTTTCATCATACTTTGGATGTTACTTTTTGTTAAGATGTTCCATACTTTGGTACTAACCCTCCTTTGCAGGCTCCTACACCTGTTTCTTCTAGTGTTCGTCCGATGCCTATATTGGATGAGGTTGAGGTTGAGGCTGAGGTTGAGGCTGGGGTTGTTCCCCTTCCTTCTTCTCAACCTTCCCCTCCTTCCTCTCCCCCATTGCTGGTATACTCTCGTCGCCCACGCTCTCAGCTGTCCCCTACCGCCTCTCGGCTTTCTGGCTCAGGTAACTCTTCTTCATCTCCTCCGTCTCCTGCACCTCCTCCACCTCCTCATCCTAACCCACCTCGGGCTCGACACCCTTTGGCTCGTTTGAGTTATTTGAGTAGTACTAATCATCCAATTTCCCAATATCTTTCCTATAACAGAGTTTCCGACTCTTATCTCTCTTTTCTTGGCAAACTTGACTCAGAGTCTATTCCTCATTCTGTGTCAGAGGCCCTTCAGAATCCAAAATGGGTAGTGGCTATGCAGACTGAGATGGCAGCCTTAGAATAGAGCCATACTTGGGATCTTATATTTTTACCTCGTGAGGAAAGCATCGTTGGTTGCCAGTGGGTATTCACTATCAAGTATCTTGCAGATGGCTCAGTTGACCGTTACAAGGCCCGCTTGGTGGCCAAAGGTTTCACATAGATTCCTGGCAAGGATTTTTCCGCCACCTTTGCCCCTGTTGCCAAGCTTACTTCTGTGTGTCTCCTCATCTCTCTTGCAGCATCACATTCTTGGCCTCTTCATCAGCTTGACGTCAAGAATGCGTTCTTTCATAGGGATTTACTTGAGACGATTTATATAGATCCTCCACTTGGTTTTCGAACTGAGGGGGAGTATTCGGGGAAAGTGTGTCGATTACGCAAATCACTATATGATCTAAAATAGTCTCCACGAGCATGGTTTGGTCGCTTCATTCTATTATCATCTCCATGGGTTTTGTTCAGTGCCATTCAAATCATACTTGTTTCATCAAGCATAATTATGCGGGACAGTGTATCATCTTGTTGGTTTTATGTAGATGACATTATTCTCACACGTGATGACGCTACTGGCATTGGTCAAGTAAAGGAGAACTTAGGTCAAACTTTTGATATCAAGCACCTAGGAAGTCCCAAGTATTTTTTGGGGATTGAGGTTGCATGCTCAAAACAGGGAATTTCTTTGTCTCGAAGAAAATATACTCTTGACTTGCTTAAGGATACTGGTATGTTAGGGTGTAAACCTGTTTCTACTCCTATGGATCCTAATGTCAAGCTCACATCAGAGTTTGGTGAATTGTTGGATGACCCTGGCATGTATCAGCGTCTTGTAGGGCATCTCATTTATTTGACCAACACTAGACCTAACTTGACATTTACGGTTAGCATTGTGAGTCAATTTATGCATGCACCTCGTACAGAGCATCTTGACGCAATTCGTCATATTTTGAGGTATTTGAAGACTTCTCCTAGCTTGGGACTGTTTTTCACAGCTGGTCTTCAATCTAGATTCTCTTGTTTCACCGATGCCGATTATGCGAGATCTAGAACTGATCGACGTTCCACATCTGGCTTCTATACTTTCTATGGTGATCATCTTATATCATGAAAAAGTAAGAAGCAAGCAGTTGTGTCTAGGTCATTTGCAGAGGCTGAGTATCGAGCTATGACACAAGGAACATGTGAGCTTCTTTGGGTTTGCTCTATTTTGATAGAGTTGGGTTTTACTGAGACTGCTCCTTTCTCTTTATTTTGTGATAACAAGTCTGCCATTATGTTATCCTTTGATTTTGTGCTTCACGAGCATACCAAGTATATTGAGGTTGACATACATTTCATTAGAGAAAAGGTTCAGACTAGTATTGTGAATCCATCATTTTTCTCTTCTTCACAGCAGTTAGCAAACATGTTTATCAAGTCCGTGGGACCATCTTTCCTTCAGTCATCCATTGCCAAGCTGCGTTTATCAAATATCTTCACGCCAGCTTAAGGGGGAGTGTTAAAATATAGCATACAGAATATTCTAGAATAGGACCCTTTTTCGTTATGGCCATTGTTTAGGTCTTAATTTTATTTCTTTTTCTATGTTATTTCCTATCTTGTACAGTTTCCTAATATTGTACATATTGATCTTTATATATTCATGGGCTGACCTCAATTGAGATCAAGCCAATTCATTCTTTTATTCTTCTGTTTCTAGGTCTTTTGCAAAGATTACGTATCGGGTTATGGCACATGGGACATGTGAGATTTTTTGGCTTCTATCTATTCTGGCAGAGTTGGGTTTTGAGAAGACTGTTCCTTCCTCTTTATTTTGTGATAACAAATCTGCCATTATGTTATCCTCTGATTCTGTGCTTCATGAGCGTACCAACCATATCGAGGTTGACATACATTTCATTAGAGAAAAGGTTTGGACTGACATTGTGCGTCCATCATTTGTCTCTTCTTCTCAGCAGTTGGCAGATATGTTCACAAAATCTATGGGACCAACTTTGCTCTAGTCTTCCATTGACAAGCTGCATTTGTTGAATATTTTCACACCGGCTTGAAGGGGAGTGTTGAATACACAAACTAGAATATTATGTTTAGAATAGGAATTAGAATATTTTTATATTGATTGTAGGAATCTCTCTTCTTGTTTATATTGTTTTCTAAAATTGTGTCATAAATATGTTATATATACATGGCCTCTACCTCATTCAAAGGTAAACCAAATAATTCTCTCCATTCTTTATGCAAAGGGAAGATGGGAAAAAAGAAACTAAATACAACTTGGACAAGCTGACTATAGACATTAATCAAAAGGCATGTAAAAAGTATCATTAACTATTCTGTGGAATAAACAGACAGACAGAGTAGTGGTAATTGAAGTTGCATTACTTCAGATACTAAAGTTTGATGGTCATTTGTATTGATTATAATGTTGTTATTTCTAGGAATCATTTGTTTCTTTTTCTGGTGCTGCTTGGTTTCAATTATTTGGGAAAAGCCAAGTATTCTTCACCACAGGAGGCTGAACAAATAGCAAATATTTTCAATCATCAAGTGGGCAAGGCAACACACTCCTTTGAAGAAAGTTCAACGTCTAGACATTCAACCTTAACATTGTAATTCCATCCAAAATAATCATTTTAGACATGTAGTCAATTGTACACCCATGCAAACATTGAAAGCCAAATAAAATTCATTCACCAAAGCTTACAAGCTTTTACTTACAACATTTGCAGATTCACCATTTTCCAAATATATTCAGGGATTTCACCAGAAATGTTGCAGTTTCTCAAAACCCTAAATCCAAAAATTGAATTACATCAACTAATGGAGGGTGAAATGCACATATATACACATATAAATATTGAACAATATAAACATCAAACATACAATATTACTAGCCCTGCAGTGTTGCCCAAGTTAGGAAATTCCTGAGCTGTCCCATTTATGTCACTAATTCTCCTGGTTGAAGAGATGACCCATGAGCAAATTCCATCGATAGTACACTAATAATAAAATAAACACATAAAATAAATACACAAAGTAAAACTACATTGTTGATATAATGATATTTTGTACTCACAATTCAGTTAACTCATTCAGAAGGGATATGTTTTGTGGAATGGGTCCCTCAAGTCCACTTCCATGCATTTCTCTACATTGACAAAAATAAGAATTAAACGGTATATGTTAAAGTGTGCCCTTAGGGCACATGTTAAGCAAGCTTAAAATGATCGTATATTCTTTATTACACGCACTTTCATGAAAAATGTAAGATCAGTTTAAACTTCTTAACATATGTCCTAAGGGCACACATTAACAAAATCCAAAATGGAAAACCAAAATGTAACCAGTCAATCTCTAAAGTTCACTTTTTGGAAGATGAGAATCTTACAATCTCTTGAGTTGTTTCCAGTTCTGTATAAAATCAGGTATTGCTCCGCTGAAGTTGTTATCATTTATCCTACTACATTGTGCAAGAGACTGGTGCTGAATCGACGCCATTATCAAAACTGCAATAGCAAAATCAAGGAAGATAATATAGAAACTTACAAATCTGTTAGATTCTGTAGCTCAGCAAATGAAGTTGGTAGCTTTCCACTCAACTGATTCGAGGACAACATCCTGAAGTTCCAATGTCATGCAGACGAACAAACATGTTAGTTATTCTTTCATCCTTCACAAATTTGATTCAAGGAGTAACCGTTAGTAAAAAAAAAAGAATGAGATGTCTTACAAAGTATTCAAGTTATTAAGTTTCCCAAGTTCAGGAGGAACACTGCCAGAAAATTTGTTTGCTTCAAGATTCCTGGTTCAAAATCTCCATTGAGATTACTAAAAGAGAAAAACAGGAATATCACTGCTACATTTTCTTGAAAATCCATGGGCCAAAATGATGCCCCTGTCGAGAAGAAAATTATACAGCATGTTGTTGATTTTAAGAAAAATAAACACACTTAAAAATGAGATAAAGGGTGTGCTTAGTCCAGTTTCAGTTCCAATACTAGTTTTGAAGATTTGACCTCAGTTTCACAGACTTCAATTATCACAACACTCTTCAGAAAGAAAATTGATAAGAAACAGTAGAAACATACAGGTATGTGAGACTGGAAACATTTCCCAGTTCCTTCGGAATTTCCCCTGATAAGCGGTTTGCAAGAACAGAGCTGCATCAAAATTCCATGTCTAATTTTGTTAAAGGAGAAACTTATAATCACTGAGATACTCTGAGAGAGAGAGAGAGAGAGAGAGAAATTACATTGATTTCAATTGCATAGAAAACCATTCGTGTGGAATTGTACCACTGAGGTAATTGTATGCAAAATCACTATAAAAGAGATAAGGATGAAATACGTTCAATATACCAAGATTTTTATATCATATTTTGAGAACCATGTATAAATCTAATGTCAAAACTTTGGAACATTGGTATTTGAAAGACCCTTACATAGTTTGGATATAAGGAAGCTTCACCAATTCAGGCGGGAGCACGCCAGGAAGACTAAAACCTTTAAGCACACTGAATATGTGGAAAAGAAAAATGAAATTGTTAAAGTCCATACCTGGTTGGCATTAAAAATTAATTTTAACAACAATATATAATGGCAAAAATTGGGTTCAAGACAAAACTGAAAGGGACTTCCTGATGGGGAACACAAAGGAGTTGGATAAAGATTTAATGATTTATTTGGCATTATTGGATTTTATAATTTTATAGGGTTTTAAAGTTGTATTAGAATTTAATTATTGTAATGTTCTATTTTTAGTAAACTTTTCATAATGGTTTCCTAGGATGCCTATAGGATCTAGATTTTGGATATTGATTATTGAGATATTGATTTGGGATTGGTTCTCTTTTTTTTCTTTTTTCTTTTCAGTCTTCTTCAGTTCTTCGGTGCTACATCATTTCCTTAATATTATGAACCACCTTTTGCTGTTGCTTTATGTTCAATTGATCAATGTATAACATCCATTTTCACCTAAGAACTTTAGGAAGACATAAGCTATTTGATCTAATGAAGATGGAGGCACAATGCACATGGTGTATTAGGAGTAACCAGAATGAAAGTCTCAATGGCCAGTTACAGTTTAAAAGGAAGTCAAGGATGTTGAACATAACCCTACATAACATTAAGTCTCCTCCTAAAAATTTTTATGTTGTCAATTTCAAATGTAATAACATCAATCTTTGGAATTCTATCAGAGTCTGATGTATACCTTTTTAGTTTTGAGAGTACAGGGTCCACCCCCTTCAAGGCGGTTTCTTTTTGGTTAATAAACTTAACCTACTAAAAAAATAAAAATAAAAATAGAATCACACTAAACATAATTGTGTGGAAGACTTAGAGAAACATCTTTAGTAATAAGACAAAGAAATTATACATCGTTGTGACATGACAATAGATGTCATTCGTGAAGTTGCATGGGCAATAAACAGTGCTCTCAGATCCACTTGGTGCCTGTGGTGTTACCCCGACCTGTTCAACTTGGCATGAATCACCATTGAACTTCCAATATTTTGCACCCATTGTAATGGCAATTTGCTGGAGAGCATCCACTAAACAACATGTGCGAAAAAATAACCATAAAAATTGAGCCAATATTACTGAAATAAATTTGTCAAAAACAGACAATATAAAAATTTACTCCAAAAGTAGATGATAAGTTGAAAAGGCAATCCATTTAACTGCAGACTCTGCTAATTAGAATCACAAGAAATTAGAGGTGATTTTCACTGATCTTCAAACCATCACCCTCTATCAATCCTAAGCGAACAAAAACCTTCAGTATTGTTGTGAAGTTTTGGTAAAAAAAACATAATAGATGCAGTGTGAGACACTAGGAAAGTTCACAAAATAATTAAAAATATGTAAGGAAGTTAATGACCAATTATATGTGAATAAGTTCTGAACTATCAATGAACTCATCAAAGTTAAATGGATCCTTTCTGAATACTAGGAAGTAGGTGATGGGCATCCAAACAATATTTTGTATGCTCTGTTTGGATTCTGTCTTCTATCAAATTATGGACTACTTGTCTTTATTTTTTTTATCCGTTCTCTTGTCTTAGCTTGAACCAAATCAGTCCTTCCTTCATGTGCAACTCTGTCTTGCACGTGAAGAGACAAACATACGACCAAACAGAGAAGTAGAATGCAAATAGAGAAACTAGAACCCAAGACCTCCAACAACTATAGCTCTAATACCATAGTAGATCACCAATTGTCCCAAAATCTTAAGTTGTTGGGAGATGGGTCCAGAAATGTATATCAAGCCATCTAACATGAATTGCCTTAAATAACCTTTTCTCATCTCGTATACTCATCTAACTTCCACAACATCCTTATATATTATGTAAAAGATTCATGGAGTTTATATAATCTAGTTATACTTGTATACATTCCACCCACACATGTATTTTTGTTTTTTAAATAATTAATTATTTGTCATTCCAAATGGCGTTATGTTACGAATATTAAAATGTTGCAAACTATTGTAATGATAAAAGTTTTGAACCATTGTTGTTTTGTTACGAATCATTGTGGTGCAATTTCAAAAGAGCATACGGTATGCACCTTTCACACTGTAATTTGCAATTCATTACCATTCATGTAAAATGAGAATTATGCTCAATTCAAGATTCAAGATGCAGCAACAGATCCTTAATAAGAATCAATCAAAAAAGGGGTCAATCTTACTTCCTATTTGCACTTTTCTGGTGGTGCATCATTTAAGTTAATATTCCAACAAAAGGTGAATCACAGCAAATTTTTCTGGTGAACCAATGATAAAACCCATCGAAAAGTCTACAAGCAGTTAGGATTCAGAGGTTCCAAACCAATCAACATGCTGTGAAGCATGTTAGCATATTCAAGAAAATCAATTTAATAAGCAAGTTTAGTAGTGATTTCATAGACAGAATGAACCTTCTTGTTTCTGACATCACAGGTCCTTAATTCCCAATCACAGCAACCCACTATCTCTGTAATTGGTTTGAAAAAAAAAGGGCCTAAACTCAACCTAGACGTCTTCCATTTGATTCGAGAAAATCAGACACAACAAAATAAAATTTCTAAATGTTTTGTTTGCTATTTCTTTGATTTTCCCCCAAACTCAAACTAAACTAACCCAAAGAGCTAAGGAATGCTCGTTTTAACTGAACCCATATAATGAAACACCAACACTCAAAATTTCTATAGTTTGATTGCTTTTTCCAGCATTTTCTTGGCACCCAAACAGAAATAACCATCAATATAAAATGGGGAAATCTTCTTACCTTCATTTTGTGGCAACTTTGACTCAGAAAATCTCAATGACCAGAAGCAACTTAGTCCAATAATCAAAAGCACAGCAGCGTTCCTGGGAAGTAAATTTTTGAGATAATATAGATACATATTTGCATATATATGTATATGAGAATTCATGTAAGAGCCTAGTGAAGAATTATCAGCCTCCTCTTCATTCTTATTTGTGAACTCAACAAGTGCGAAGATGAGTCCAGAGCTGATCAGAAAAATAGTAAACAAAGAAAGTCGAACAATCCAGAAACAGATGTGAATAATGTAACAAATAGAAGTAGCTGTCAGAGATGGTAGTAATAGTAGTAGTAGTAGTAGTAATAAAATAGTAACCATAAATGGAATGGAAGTATGGTGATGTTTGAATTTTGAAATGCTTTGAAATCACTAAAATGTAGGTGGATTGCCTTTTGATCTATCGTCTGGATTGGAGGGCGTTCTTTCGGTCAGTTGGAGGGTGTCCTTTGGGTCGATAGCGTTTACTATCTTCTTATTTTGATCATTTAGTATATTTTATTTATACAAAAAATTAGACTGAAATGATAATTATAATATATTTAATTTATCATGTTTAATGAATAATAAATTATATTTTTAAAAATAAATTATTTAATTTTTTAATGATTAATGTGGTAAATTAAATAAATTATTATTATTAAATTGATTTAATTTTTATATAAATAAGATACACAAAATATCTAACAAACTAATAATTCAAATTAACAAATCCAAACTTACTATTAAAATATGAGAAAATTGTGAGCACGAGGCAATTCACCTACTATTAAAATATGAGAAATTTTAATACATACACATTTAATAAAGAGTGTGCTTTATACGCTCTTAATTTTATTATTTTATTTTTTAATTATAATTTAGTTTTTTTAATTATAATATTAATTTGATTATAATTTAATTATAAATTTCTTTTAAAATTTTGACTTAAAAATTAAAATTATATTATTTTTTTAATTATAAAATATATATAATGCACATCTTTTAAAGAATGTGCGTGCCATAGTGTTTCCACAGAACACCGATATATGTGAATGCCTTGGATTGTCTGTCTGGACAAGAATGTGATATATACAAATTGGTTTTGGACTTTTTTGGACTTTGGACTTTTTTTTGGCTGTCATGTCACCGTTGTATAATTCAATATTGGGTGATTCTACTTACACTACTTTTTTACCTCCTTACACCCTTTATATGAGATTGTTTTTTTCTTTCAAATTTATCCATATGTGAAATTACTTAAAAGGACAAAACACTAAAATTAAATATATTTGGTTATCTCCTTACACCCCTTGATCTTCAATCCCTATTTTTTCTTTCTCAACTTTTCTTTTCTCTTACACATCTCTTTTGAAAAAGTGATAATCATAGTGTTTTGATCATCAAAAAAAGTAATGGATGAAGAAACGGTGGTGAAAAACCATCAAAAAAATGAAATGGTGAGTTTTTTTTATTAGTTTGGTAGGTTTTTGTTTCGATTTTATGGGTTGGTCTGCGACTTTTGTTCGGTGTTTCGAAACCGAACAAAATAACATAGTCCGGCATCACAGTGCCGAACAAAAAATATAAGTCTGGTATCAAATTGCCGAATAAAAGATACATTTCCGGTAAATTACAGAACAAAAAATTTAAGTCTGGTATCAAATTGCCGAACAAAAAATATAAGTTTGGTATCAAATTACCAAACAAGCCCAAATTATCATTTGGAACAAAGTGACTCTGTAAATGTATAGCAACAGAACGTTAGACAAATCTATTTTTTCCAGCAATATAACATTGGAGTAATTAAAATTTGTAGGAAAAAATGGTGTTTTATAGACATATTTTGGACCGACTTTGAGGCCAAAATTGAGTGGGCCCCAAACGTTGTTTGGGGTGGGTCCGAAGAGGTGACGTGTTCCTTGCCGCGTGGCAAGTCACACGGTGAAGACGGAACGTCAAAACTATTTATGAGTGAATGGGAAGTTGACGTCGTTTTCGGATTTTACATTAATTTTTAGATAAAATTCTTTTGAATTTAAATAAAAATTATTGTGGGAATTTAATTTAATTCTAAATTCAAAATTTGGGTTCCTAAGTGGTTTCCTAAAAATTTGTAATTATGGGAATTTAATTTAATTCTAAATTTAAATTTTTAGTTTCTAAGAAATTTCCTAATGTTTGTACCTCTTTATTTATTTATTTAACTATTTTAATTGGTTAATATATATATATATATATATATATTCATTTAGTGTAATATATATGTATATATTTGAAATAGTTTGAATAAATAAATGTTCCAACAGATTTGACTTTTCAAATTGTTTGAACATTGGCTTTCTTAGTGCCAACGGTTAGACAATATGTTTGGATTTTTGGTACAACCGTTGGAATTTTTTGGATACAACTTGGGCACCTCTTCATTTCCTTATTGCATCTTTTCGGGTCCTTTGTAGTTGCCTTTAAATACATGGTATTTCCAACAGTCTTAGTAATGAAAAAATTGAGTTGGTTTGTGGTCTTTTTGCTGTCCAAAAATTCTGCATTTTTTCATTATTCTTCATATTAGTTTTAGTATATATTTCAGAGAGTTAAAACACAGGTTTGGTTCGCCGAACAAATTTATTTGAAATGCTTCTATAAATTTGTGAAGATCATTGTATCCTGGGAGATAGACGCCATTCAACCGTAAGCACCGTAGCGGGGCGAATCTGTCTTAAGGACAGAGTGTCTCACACTCGACTTGGTCTTGTAATTTTTATTTGGTTCAATAAATAAATCCGGTATATAATTTGTTTATTTTGTTTGATTTATTTCTAGTTATTTTATTTACACAGAAGATTGTTCCAACAATCTTAAGACAGACTCGAATTATTCTGTTTACAGAATTTTTCATTTGTTTTTTTTTTTCATTCTTCGTAAATAATTTCGGAAGAAAATTATTTTCTGTAAATTTACAAAATAATATTCTGGTTGGAAAAACAAATAGTGATTATATGCTATTTGACAGATAGTAGTAATATACTGTCTCTTTTCTTTGACAACAACTAGTAGTACGATACTGGTGTCATTAACAATTCAGAATATATTTTTGTGGAATTTTTTCAGAAATTAATTTTGGGTTTTAGAAATTATTTTCTGAGTTTTCATTAATTAAAATTCTTTTTTCAGTATTTTAATTATTGGAGTGTAACAAGAGATTTAAATTTCTGTGTGAAATTAATTTGGTTAAATAAAATTTATTTTTCCAAATTAATTGAAAAATAATATTTTTATTTTTATTTCTTTTATTTTACAGAATTTAATTTCTTGTGTGGAATTAATTTGGTTAAATAAAATTTTATTTTATTTCCAAATTAATTGAAAAATAAAATTATATTCTTATTTCTTTTATTTTATAGAATTTAATTTTCTGTGTGGAATTATTTTGGTTAAATAAAATTTTATTTTATTTCCAAATTAATTGAAAAATAAAAGTTATAGTTTTTATTTCTTTTATTTTCTGTGTGGAATTAATTTGTTTAAATAAAATTTTATTTTATTTTCAAATTAATTGGAAAATAAAAGTTACATTCTTATTTCTTTTATTTTTACAGAATTTAATTCTGTGCATTTGGTTTAATTTTCTGTGTAGTGTAAATTCTAATTATAATTTTGTTTTATAAATTAGAATTGATGGCTACTGAAACAAATGCCCAAACAAGTACTACTGTGGTGGCTGCGATTGCACCAACCCCCTCTCCTGTAATGACAGTACCAGTAAATCACGGTGAAAAGCCAGAGAAGTTCTCAGGAACTGACTTTAAAAGATGGCAACAGAAAATGTTGTTCTATCTTACAACTCTGAACCTGGCTCGTTTCCTCCGTGAAGATGCTCCTATCCTGAAAGAGGATGAAACCGACCGGCAAGTGGTTGCTGCGGTTGATGCTTGGAAGCATGCCGATTTCCTTTGCCGGAACTACGTCTTGAACGGACTTGACAACACATTAAACAACGTCTATAGTCCAATCAAGACAACAAAGGAACTTTGGGAATCGTTGGAGAAAAAGTACAAAACAGAAGATGCCGACTCAAAGAAATTTGTGGTTGGCAGATTCTTGGATTTTGTAATGGTTGATTCAAAAACTGTGATTAGCCAAGCTCAAGATTTCCAACTCATTCTGCATGACATTCACGTAGAAGGTATGTCTCTCAGTGAATCTTTCCAAGTTGCAGCCTTAATTGAAAAATTACCAAAGGCTGGAAGGAATTCAAGAACTACCTTAAACACAAGCGCAAAGAAATTTCTATGGACGAGTTAATTGTGCGTTTAAGGATTGAGGAGGACAACCGCAATTCTGAAAAGCGGGCTGGTAAGAATCCTATGGAGTCTAAGGCAAATGTGGTGGAACATGCTTCAAAAACCAAGAAACGTAAGTCTTCTGGAGAAAGTTCATCACAAGGCTCTAAAGGGGGGGATAATAAAAAGTACAAGTTTAATGGCAAATGTTACATCTGTGACAAAGAGGGACATCGGGCCAAAGATTGCCGTAGCAAAGGCAAAAGTAAGAAAAGAACAAGCAAGAAGCCTGCTCAAGCCCATATGACCGAAGTGGACAAGATCCAATGGTGTAGATGACATCAATCTTTCTGCAGTTGTTTCCGAGGCAAATCTTGTCGGAAATCCTAAAGAATGGTGGTGGACACTGGTGCTACTCGCCATATTTGTGCCGACAAAAAGATGTTCACATCTTACTCTACAGTGGACAATGGTGAACAACTTTTTATGGGCAACTCCTCAACTTCCAAAGTTGAAGGACAAGGAAAGATTGTTCTCAAGATGACATCAGGAAAGGAACTCACTCTCAACAATGTGCTGCATGTACCGGACATTCGCAAGAATCTTGTTTCCGGATCTTTGTTGAGTAAGAATGGGTTTAGGCTAGTATTTGAGAGTGATAAATTTGTACTTACTAAGAATGGGATGTATGTAGGAAAATGTTACATGTCTGATGGCCTTTTCAAGTTAAATGTAATGACTGTTGTACCCTCAGTTATTAATAATACTACATCTTCTTCTTACTTGCTTGAGTCTTCAAATTTATGGCATGGTAGACTAGGACATGTTAATTATGGATCTTTGCGTAGATTAATTAATATGGAATGTTTACCTAAATTTGACATTGATTCAAATCATAAATGTGAAATTTGTGTTGAGGCAAAATTATCTAAAACTCCTTTTCATTCAATTGAAAGAAGTACGGAACCACTTGAATTAATTCATAGTGACATTTGTGATTTTAAATCAATTCAAACAAGAGGTGGAAAAAAGTATGTAATCACTTTTATAGATGACTATACTAGATATAGTTATATTTATTTAATTCGAACCAAGGATGAAGCTTTGGAAACTTTCATTCAATATAAGAATGAAGTTGAAAATCAACTTGGTAAGAAAATCAAGAAACTTAGAAGTGATAGAGGTGGTGAATATGAATCACCTTTTGGTGAATTTTGTAAAGAACATGGAATAATTCATCAAACCACCGCTCCTTACTCACCTCAGCAAAATGGAATTGCTGAAAGGAAAAATAGGACTTTAAAAGAAATGATGAATGCCATGTTAATCAGTTCTGGATTACCTCAGAACTTGTGGGGGGAAGCAATACTTTCTGCTAATTATATTTTAAATAAAATACCCCGAAAGAAAGTGAATCAAACACCTTATGAATTGTGGCATGGAAGAGTACCATCCTACAAATACTTAAAAGTGTGGGGGTGTTTGGCTAAAGTGGCTATTCCTAGTCCTAAAAAGACTAAGATAGGTCCTAAGACCATTGATTGCATTTTCATTGGTTATGCCAAGAATAGTAGTGCATATCGGTTTTTGATTCATAAATCAGAACATACCGAAATGCATGTAAATACTATTATTGAGTCTCGGAATGCATCTTTCTTTGAACATGTATTTCCAAAGAAGACTGGACAAGAGACTAGTACTAATAAAAGATCTTTTGATGCTATTACTAGTCAGGATCAAGAACATGATCAAGAACAAGAGTTAGATCAAAATGAAGAAGAGGAACCTAGGCGTAGTAAACGTGCTAGAACCTCAAAATCTTTTGGTCCAGATTTCCTAACATTTTTGTTAGAAAATGAGCCTTTAACTTTTAAAGAGGCTATGTCCAGTCCTTAAGCTCCTTTATGGAAAGAAGCTGTCAACAGTGAAGTTGAATCCATCTTGCAAAATCACACTTGGGAATTGGTGGATTTGCCACCAGGTTGTAAACCTCTTGGGTACAAGTGGATTTTCAAAAGAAAATTAAAAACAGATGGATCAATCGACAAATACAAGGCAAGACGTGTAGTCAAAGGTTTTAGACAGAAAGAAGGTCTAGATTACTTTGACACGTACTCACCGGTTACTAGAATAACATCCATTAGAATGCTAATTGCCATTGCATCTCTATACAATCTAGAAATTCATCAAATGGATGTTAAAACCGCTTTCTTAAACGGTGAGTTAAATGAAGAAATTTACATGGAACAACCAGAAGGGTTTTCTGTTCCAGGGAAAGAAAAGAAAGTGTGTAAATTGGTTAAATCATTATATGGTTTAAAACAAGCGCCAAAGCAATGGCACGAGAAATTTGACAAGGCAATGATGTCAAATGGATTTAAAATTAATGAGTGTGACAAATGTGTTTATATTAAAAACACAGATAAAGGTTATGTCATTGTATGTCTTTATGTAGATGATATGCTCATCATGGTAGTAATAATGACATGATTAAAACTACCAAGAAAATGTTGAATAAACATTTTGACATGAAAGACATGGGCATTGCTGATGTAATTCTTGGTATGAAAATTACCAAAACATCAGAAGGTTATACTTTGTCACAATCTCATTACATTGAGAAAATACTTGACAAATTCAGCAAAGATGATGATCATCTTGCTAGAACTCCTGTAGATGTTAATTTGTATCTTTCTAAGAATGTACAGGAAAGTATTTCTCAATTAGAGTATGCCCAAATTATTGGAAGCTTAATGTACTTGATGAACTGCACTCGCCCAGATATAGCTTATGCAGTAAGTAAATTAAGTAGATATACGAGTAATCCGGGAGTAGAACATTGGAAAGCAATTATAAGGGTTCTAAGATATCTCCGATTTACTCGTAACATTGGGCTTCATTATACTAGATATCCAGTAGTACTTGAAGGATACTGTGATGCAAATTGGATATCGGATACTAGAGACTCGAAGTCCACCAGCGGGTATGTCTTTACTCTTGGTGGGGCGGCGGTATCTTGGAAATCTTCCAAACAAACTTGTATTGCTAGGTCTACTATGGAATCTAAGTTCATAGCCTTAGACAAAGCAGGGGAAGAAGCAGAATGGCTTCGCCACTTCCTTGAAGATATTCCAATTTGGCCAAAACCGGTGCCTGTTATATGCATACATTGCGATAGTCAATCAGCTATTGGTAGAGCACAGAGTCATATGTATAACGGTAAGTCACGACACATTCGTCGACGACATAATACCGTAAGACAACTACTCTCTAATAGAATTATTTCCATAGAATATGTTAAGTCTAAAGACAACATAGCGGATCCACTAACCAAATGGTTAGCAAGAGAGTTAGTTGAGAATTCATCGAGGGGAATGGGACTAAAGCCTATTAAATAAGAGTTACCACAACGGCAACCCAACCTAGTTGACTGGAGATCCCAAGATCTAGGTTCAAAGGGACAACCGAGTTGTGATTGACTCAGAAGGATCACTGTGGAGTCCAACTCCTACCCATTTCTATGATAAATAAGTGATGTCTGCAGCGATTTAGGTTAAGTAATACTTTTAATGATTCTTATATCTAGGTAAACCTAGTGGAGTATGGCAGGATACTCTTCATAAGAATCACCTATATGAGTGTGAACTGGGCCGGTTCTATGAGATTTGTGAAGGGCTACAATTCTCTAAAGCACTCATGAAGACCAGGTTGTTCAGGGCCAAAATGAACACAATAGTGAGAACTAAACTGTGTCTGGGTATATACTGTGTGAGTTCTATTGTCTTGGTTTACACAAACGGCTGAACAGTTCAAGACATCATGTTCACTGGTTAGCTAGTAAATCCGATAGTGTCTCACAAGGGAAGGTTCAAAGCCAAAAGCTACCTATCCTTTGCAGAATATTTCCAATTTCTGTACTCTCTGATTAGATTATGTTGTTGCATTTTCTCTCCGTCAAATTCCATTCATGTGGGGGATTGTAGGAAAAAATGGTGTTTTATAGGCATATTTTGGACCGACTTTGAGGCCAAAATTGAGTGGGCCCCAAACGTTGCTTGGGGTGGGTCCGAAGAGGTGACGTGTTCCTTGCCGCGTGGCAAGTCACACGGTGAAGACGGAACGTCAAAACCATTTATGAGTGAATGAGAAGTTGACGTCGTTTTCGGATTTTACATTAATTTTTTAGATAAAATTCTTTTGAATTTAAATAAAAATTATTGTGGGAATTTAATTTAATTCTAAATTCAAAATTTGGGTTCCTAAGTGGTTTCCTAAAAATTTGTAATTATGGGAATTTAATTTAATTCTAAATTTAAATTTTTAGTTTCTAAGAAATTTCCTAATGTTTGTACCTCTTTATTTATTTATTTAACTATTTTAATTGGTTAATATATATATATATTCATTTAGTGTAATATATATATATATATATATTTGAAATAGTTTGAATAAATAAATGTTCCAACAGATTTGACTTTTCAAATTGTTTGAACATTGGCTTTCTTAGTGCCAACGGTTAGACAATATGTTTGGATTTTTGGTACAACCGTTGGAATTTTTTGGATACAACTTGGGCACCTCTTCATTTCCTTATTGCACCTTTTCGGGTCCTTTGTAGTTGCCTTTAAATACATGGTATTTCCAACAGTCTTAGTAATGAAAAAATTGAGTCGGTTTGTGGTCTTTTTGCTGTCCAAAAATTCTGCATTTTTTCATTATTCTTCATATTAGTTTTAGTATATATTTCAGAGAGTTAGAACACAGGTTTGGGTCGCCGAACAAATTTATTTGAAATGCTTCTATAAATTTGTGAAGATCATTGTATCCTGGGAGATAGACGCCATTCAACCGTAAGCACCGTAGCGGGGCGAATCTGTCTTAAGGACAGAGTGTCTCACACTTGACTTGGTCTTGTAATTTTTATTTGGTTCAATAAATAAATCCGGTATGTAATTTGTTTATTTTTTTTGATTTATTTCTAGTTATTTTATTTACACAGAAGATTGTTACAACAAAATTCACTAGCATTTTATTATCGAACAGGCCCAGCACAAAGTATGGGTGTAAAGAGATGGGTTTGAAGAGTTTTTTATCATAGGGTTTGTTTTGGTAATATATTAGGTGTAATGAGAATTTAATTTTTTTTTAAGTGGTGTAATGAGATAGAGGGTGTAAAGAGGTAAAAGAGTGATGTAAGTAGAATCATCCTTCAATATTTGACTGCTTTTGTCGTTTGTTAGTCAGACGTATGATAAGACAATTAATGTTCCCTACGACTAAGCTTTTGTTTCCCAATGAATTAATTCGGTGATGTGATATGGTGGCAACAAGTTGTTTAGGTTTGTTTATTTAATATATTTTTAATTTTTTATTAAAAAAATAATATAATTTAAATAAATAATAATAGAGAGCTCTTTTTTGGAAGAGATTTTTTTTTTAAGGTCCCTTATATTAAGATTTTATAGTATAAAAAATATCTAATATTTTCATAATGTTTAAGGTCCCTTAAGTTGATCCAGAAAAAATTAGTTCAGAGAAAATTGGTCTAGAGAATTTCTCTAGACTTTCCAAAGAAATTTTGAAAATTTCTCCAGACAACGTAGCAACCCTTTCTTCAAGCAACATTTGCTCTTGCTAGAAATCCAGAGAAAGTTGGAAAAGAAGAGGTTGCACTCGTTGGGAGAAGAGACGGTGAATGAGTGGTTGATGGAGGACAGAAAGTGCATACAACATCGAGCTGATTACCAAAAAAAAAAAAAAAAAGAAGCAATAACATCAGTGGGATTTGCAGACTAAGAAGCACAACCATTGAAGGAATGAAATTAAACATGCACACATGTGTATAGGTATATGTGAGTGTGAAATCTATGAAAATATACATAATATATATAGTGGGTGTTTGGGAAGTGAGTTTTTATGCAGATTTTATTAGATGTAGGTTTTTATGAGATAAAAAATTTTTAGTGTTTGGGAAGATAGTTGGGTTTTTATGTGGTTGGATGTGATGTTTGTGAGAGAAAAAGTGAAATGATTATGGGGTTGGATGTGATATTTTGTTTGGATGTGTTTTTTTTGATTTTGCAAAACTTTTGTCTTTTAGTAAAAAAAAGGAGAAAAAATTTGGGAACTATTAAACAATTCCCATGTTTAATAGTTCTTCTATGAGTTTGTGATAGATTTTCTTTAAACTTAATGCTATGAATTTCTCTGGGTTCAACCCAAAGAAAATTCAAATTTCTCTAGACAGATTTTTTCCAGAGAAAATGAATGAAGAATTTCTCTGGATCACTTTAAGCCAGAGAAATTCTCTCGAAATCAATGAAATTCCTAAAGAAACATTTCCAGAGAAATTCTCTTTAACCCAGAGAAAATTCAGGAATCCACATCCAGAGAAAATTCAAAGGTAATCTAGAGAAAATTGCCAAATTCAGAGAAAATTCAAGAGTAATCTAGAGAAAAATCAAGGGTAATCCAGAGAAAATTGTCAAATTTAGATAAAATTCGATCCAGAGAAAATTTCCAAATTCAGAGAAAATTCAAGGGTAATCCAAAGAAAAGTGCCCAAATCCAGAGAAATTTAATACTATCAACACTGTCATAAAAAGAAATTATGATTTAACCTGAGTTGAATAGTTCTTCAAGCATAAAAAGAATATGTATTCACAAATGATAAGTTTGAAAAGAACAGAGTAACAACCGTGAATTAAGATTTCACCAGAAATCTTATTCACACTCTTTGACCCTGCAGTAGAACTCCTGGCATCTTCTTTTCCTAAGAAAACTGTATTTTTAGCATGGTCACTTGAACAAGATTGACTGTTGTTGTGAGACTGACTTGAACTGCTGCTCCTCTCCTTTGCAGTAGTTGAAGGGAGATTAGAGGTGCTACCGACTACTATTCTGTGTTGACCATCTTTGCCTGAAGCAGGTGACGCCGCTAATTTCATTGGCACTGGAGATGAGGAAGCAGATTTGGCAGTGTACTCACCCTGGACAAGCTTAACTAATCCAGTTATAAATACAGAAAGCTGTGAAACTGAGCTCTTCATGGCAGCCTCAGAAGACCCACTACTTCCCGACAGCTCTAACCCCAATTTCTCCACTGTCATCCCCAATTTGAATCTCAAATCGACGATTCTCAACTGGTGCGACTCCTCCCGTACCGAACGCCCTCGGTTACCGGATTACAGCTCCGTCGAGACCACGGTTTGTGGGTTAATGGCTTCTGCGAGAGAAGACGATGATTCGAAAATTAGGGTTTCTGAGAGAGAGTTGTTGAAGGGCATCGCTAGCATTGCGACAACAATGATGAGGCCGATGGAAGAGGCTAGGGTTTCGGAGAGAGAGAGAGAGAGAGGAAGTGCTACAATAGAGGCGGAGAGACAAAGAGTCAAATTTCTCTGATATATGTTTAGGGACCTTAGACATCAAAAAATAATTTTGTGGATCTCTTCCATAACGAAAAGTGGGAGAAGGACCCTAGACTAATTTTTTCTTTTTGAAAAGCCCTTATAACTTTTAAAGTGATCCATATCACTCATGATGTGAGCATTTTAGGAGTTGTGGAAGTCTTCCAAAAAGGCGGTTTCACTCATTTTCCTTAAATAAATATACTTATTTAAATTATTCCCAAACAACCCTTAATTTATGTGTGAAGAAAATACACATTTTGATTGATTAAAAATTATAAAATTTGTAAAGAGTTTTGGTATTGTCATTTTTTTTTTGAATAAATTAATTAAAAGTCATATTTACAAATGTTATGCTAATTCAAGTCCTATTTAAAAAAATTTGAACAAATAAGTCGTATTTAGTAAATTGAGAATATTATTAATTTTTCTTAATTTTAAAACTAAAAACATTATCAATTTCTTATAATAATGTTCCAGATAATTGTTTCACTAGCTAATGGAAAAAAAAAAAGAGAGTATGAGATTAAACATTTTTGCCCTTCTACTTATTGGTTTGATTCAACTATCCAATAAAATCGAGAATATTATCATTTTTTTTCTAATTTTAAAACTGAGAACTTATTAGTTTTTTCATTTTTTTTTCCAGTTTTGCATGTCAATGTTCCATCATCATACTCCTTTATAGACATAAAATTTTCAGTTTTGCATAAAAAATAATTCAGTTTTTTCAATTTTTTTAATAAAAAAAAACATTAGTTTTTTTTATTGCACATAATTTTTTTTTTTTTAGTTTTTTCTAATTTGAAAGTTGATATTTTAAAGTTTTGAAAATCAAAATAAATGTCAAATCATCATGTTCCTTTATAGATAATCATAAATGATGAACAATCATTGTTTAAAGGGCAATTTTGACTATTAAAAATTTAACAGGACTTGAAGGTTCAAAAATTTTAATTAGGATTTAATAGAGTATAAGTTTATAAATTGAAACTTGTGTATAAATATTTCTTTTTTTTAATAATATTTTTTACAACTTAATAAAAGTAGACTTCACAGTCATCACATGATATGAGTAAGCAATAAAAAATGTGATAAAAAAAAAAAGTGTGTCTGTAATCTTACTCATCTAAAAATTTTGGTGAAATTAATACACTTTTTAAATATGAATCGATAATTTTAAACCAGTGACCTAATATTATTGACACATTTTGTCATGTATGAATAAATTCATTTTGGGTGTGAATGATTGTTATTGTCAATTTGTTTGGCTCCTATAAATGATTTATTTATAGGTTATTTAAATTAATTTTTTTTTTTTAAAAAATACTAAAACAGAAAGTTATGGTGTTTGGTAAAAATGTCACACAATAATTCTAATAAATCTAAAAATACAAACCATCAAATAATCAACTAATGCTAAACTCTGTTATATTAATTGATTTTATGATTGGTTTGGTGTCCCTAATATTTCTCCCTATTAATTATTGCTCAATAACGAAGTAATTTTATAGAATTCCTGTCATCGTCATTAACTAATCATGTTCCCGTAAGGAGACATGCCAAACCATGGATAATTGGGCTATTGGTTTAAGCTTTTCAAGTTGGTTAGGTAAGAAAGAACAATAATGTTTAAAACCAACCAAACAACTTGTTGTCAAACCAAAATTGTCAACAATAATAAATTTAAAACCAACAAATTTAAACAAAAAAAAAAAAAAGAAAAAAAAAGGGGGAAATTTTGTGATAAATCCAATTTAAGAAAAGTATAAGGCATTAGATCTGGTGAATATTTTTTTTATTAGTGAGATGCCATATTTTGTGAAATAATTTGACGAGAAGTCTAAATTTTTTTTTTTTTCAATTTTACCCTTTGACTTTTTCTTATCTGTTTGACTTTTTTGTTGACTATCTATTCAAATTTATATCTATCTATTCAATTTTTTTTTGTCTATTTGTTCAAATATTTTGTCTATTTGTTCAAATTTATATCTATATGTTCAATTGTTTCTCCTATCTGTTCAATTTTTTTCCTTTAAATTATGTTTATCTGTTCAATTTTTTTCGTTAATTCTATCTATCTATTTAATTTTTTTCCTAAACTCTATCTATATGTTAAAATTTTCTTATATTGTAAAATAACGATTTCTTAACTATTACTCAAATTTGGAAGCTCATTTTTTCTATTTGTTTGAAATTCACAAAGTAATTTTTCTATCTGTTGGAATTACCCACCACAAACACTCAAATATTACATAAAAATTCACAAATTATTATTATCTGCTCAAATTTTGAACAACTTTGTCTTATATCTGTTCAAAATTTGAACCAAATCTCACTTATACGCTCAAAATTTGTTTTATATCTGTTTCATCATCATCACCATCATTATGAGGGTTAAGGTTTGGTTCTAGAATGAGGCATATATATATATATATATATATATATTCGAGGGGCAATTTGGTCATTTTGATGAAACTGGTCCTTACGATCAAAGAAAAAGTCAATCTTGGACTTTTGGCCCAATGCCCTAAAAAATAACTAAAAGAACTTTCCTCCCACTTACCAACTTGATGTGAGTTCAGTTGGCATTCAAATCTAAATTAGAGAGTTGAGAGACTCGTAGCGCCAGGAGTAAGCTTATGGTCTAGTAAACATTTTATACAATATTTATATAAGTGTGGGATTCATATCATATGAGATTCAAACTCATGTTAATATTGTGTAGAATATTTGGTAATTTATTTGAATTTTTTAATATTTTGTTACGATTTTATTTTAATAATTCGAACCATTTATTTTGTAGGTCCTTTTATATATATATATATATATATCATTCATGACAAAACTAAGTCTATTTTCAATAAAATATTTATCTTTTTTTTAAAAAAATTACTATAAAATAAAATGACTACGATTACCGAATCAATTTAATTTTTTTAATAAATAACATAAATAGAAAGACTTACAAAATAAATAATTTAAATTATCAAAACAAGAGACCAGTGATGTATAAGCTGCATAGATCTCTCAATTTTTTTTTTTAAATTTAAATTTAGAAATTAAAAAAAAAAACTCAAAACTCTCAGAAACTCTTATTTGTTTATTTATTTATTTCTGACTTTTCATTTCCACTATCTTTGGACAAAGTAAAATGTCTAGTGGAGTTTAAGCCGCTCTTTCAGGGTCAAAGTATAAATTGATGGCTGCTATGCTACAAAAAGTCAAGTGTACTAAAAAGAGAGGCACTGTTTGTAGCCGTCATTCAACTGTTTTTTACTTGCACGTGATAGGCAATAACAAAATCCGATTAGTTAAAGTAATATGACGACTCATCATTTAGCCAAAGGTTGTTAGGGTTTTGATTTTGAGTAAGGTTGAAGATTTAAAAATTTTATTAAAATTTTTATCAGATGTTTTACATCGGTGTGAGATTTACACAAAATAAATTTTATGTAAATCTTACATCTATGTGAGACATTTGGTAAAATTGTTGAGACGTTTAATATTTTTGTTTGATTTTTGTGTTTGATTTGTTTTTGGATAAATTACAAATGCTTTCTTAGAAATTTTCTTAAAATATAAATTATTTTCTATAATTATAGAAATTATAAAATACAATTTTATTAGAATATTTTATTTAATAAAATTAACAGAAAAAATAAAACTTTTAAATACTCTTCTATATAATAAAATTATCTAAATTATTAACTAAAATTTTTTTTGATATCATTAAAAATTATTAATTAAATTGACGATTTATTAATAAAATATATCATTTGTTATGCAATATGAAACTTGAAAGGGTGAAATGTAATTTTCACAATAATATAGAATAATTCGTAATTTAACTCAGAAAGTATATTTATAATTTAGTGACTTTTTTATTGTTTTTAATGGTTTGATATATATATATATACTAGCGTATGCTCGTACCTGAAGGCACGGTATAAATAATTGTACGGGGAGCAAATATTCAGGCAAGCCCGCACTCCTTTCTTCCAAGCTCCTGTCTGTCTGATCGACCTGCGAGCATAACGGCGGTGAGCTACCCGGCGGTGTGTGGCCGGAAAACCCCTCCGACGATCAAGTCAGAACACACACAGGGATAGAGAGAGAGAGAAGGGAGTTGAGTGTAAGTATTTCTCTTATCAAATGTTCATCTGTCCCAGTATGGGTGGCGCAGACCCGCTTATATACCTTCTGCGCCCCAAATCTACTCCCATTAGTCTCTCGACACCTGGTGCTGCTATCCCATCTGTCAGCACAAATCTCGCTGAACACCACCTAACCCAACTGCCATCCCACTCTACTGGGAGCTCGGCAGCCGGGCTGCAGCTTCTCGGCCGCCAACAGCCATACTGCACTTCAAGACCAAGTGCTACCAATAACCGAGCTTCGTTTCAGCCGTGCTCGACCGCATTCTGGCGACGCCGAGCACGGGATTGGTCATTCCGGTTAACCAAAGGCCTTCCTGCCGAGCTTCAGGCACGAATCTTCATGCCGAGCTATGGGTGCGCGCCTTCCGACCGAGCAACGCACGGACCGTGAAGCCCTTCTAGGCCGCGGACGTCTCAGCCGAGCTCTCACTTGACCGGCCTTCATACCAAAGAGCCCAAGTAGCTCGGCTCCGCAGGTCCTTTGCCATTACCGAGCAAAACCACGGCACAATCTTGAAGCCAAATACCTCGGCCCAATCTTGTTCGGCCCAAACTAGATCATAAATCTCCCTCTCAATAATGTTAGGATTAAAATATAAGTGTAATCCCAACATTATTTAAATTTATTTTTTAATTTGATAAATTCACAAATTTATTATAAAATTTTGGAGTTCTCATAAAATTTCTCACGAAAACTCATTTTACTTATACAATATATAGCTAGATAGATAGATGTGCTTGGCATACATACAATTTCCACGGGCATACATACAATAATACTTTTGCTTATATAATTATATGAAAATTGTATGTATGCTCGTAATGTCCTAGTATATTATGGGCATAAATACATTATATGAAAATATGTGTAAAATATATTAAACAAAAAGGAGAAAATAAAAAAATAAAAAAATAAAAAGAAAAGAGGGAGGAATGTGGGATCATGGGATCATGGAAGGATGGGTGAAAAAAGGGAAATGTAAGAGAGAGAAGTGGAAAAGTAGAAAATGTACATGTAGGACATTTTTTGAAAAATATAACTCAGTTATTGTTTTATAATTTAAACAGAACTAAACCATCCAAATATCTTGTAGGCAAATGTACAAGTAAAATTGTTATAAGTTCTTTAAGAAGAATAATATTTTTTTAATATTTTTTTATCAAAAAATGACACAAATTCCATAAATTTTAACATAATATGTATAAATTGCATCTGTATTTTAATCCCAACATTATTTACACCATGCCTTTAGAAAAAAAATTAGATATGATAAGTTAAAAAAAAATATATAAAAAATAGGCCTTACATTATAAGTGACGTACTTAGGCCAAGTTTGGGAACTTGTAAAAAAGCCAAAAAGTTACTCAAAAAGTTAAAAAGTTAACACTATTTACCAAAAGTCAACAATTACGGCTGCACAACTTCCAATTCGAATTTTTCCCTACAAATCAATTTTTACAATTTTTTATTACACATTTTTCCATAAAAAGTCAAAAAGTTAACCAAAACATCCATATTTTCAACCTCAATTTTTTAGTTTAAAAAGACAAAAAATACACTTATTTAGGACACCCCAAACAACCCCTTAAATTTATAAGGAAAAACAAAAATTGACCAAAAATAATGATATTGTCCATAACTGTTGTATTTCAACTTAAAAGTGTTTGGTTATATAAATTTAGACACCAAAATAAAAAATTAACAGTATTAAATCACTTGTATATTCTTGAAAATTTTCATACAACCTTCAAAAAAATTAACAACCATATATGATAGTCAAATGTTTTTTTTCAAATCACTTGGTAGCAAATCGAATAATAAATCCAATCAAAAGGAGAACAAATAAAAATATAAACATCTAATAGATTGGTTTAGTCAAGAGGAGAAGAAATAACAATATAAACAACTAAAAAAAAAAAAGAAAAGGTCAACCCAATGTCTATAATAGATTTTTTTAATCTTCATTTCATTGTTTGCAATAGATGTACTTTAGCAATCACATTAAAACCCTTTCTAAGGAAAAAAGAAATATTTAAAATGAGAAAATTAAATATTAAAATCAGCCCTAGCAACACGAAGAGTATTAATGGTATTAGAAATTAGAGCACAACAACTGTCCAAGTTTGGACCCTTATCTTTCCCCACTGACTCCAATTTTATAAAGATGAAATTGAAACCAAAATCAAACCCCATTATAATTATAGGTATTTTGATTTCATCATAGACATATATAAACCCATCATATTTGTAATCCATCAATGTAGAGAGAAATATGTAAAGAGAGAAAATGTAAAGCCATCACATTTGCAACTCCAAAAGACTTGTTTAGATACTCCTAATTTTTTAGTTAAACGATTATGAACCAAATGATGGTTTAAAAAAGGAAATGGCATGATTTCAATTTCTTTCGTTAAACAATTATCAACCAAATGATGGTTTTTAAAATAAAAAAAATGGCATGATTTCATGACAACCCATAATCTGCCACTATCTTTTCCTATTGATTACTTAGTACATTTTCCTATTGATCGCTTAATTTAGTAACTGCAATGATTATCAAACTTTTTTATGGACAACATGAAACTCTACACAACTTTGCTCCTAAATAAATAAATACTATTTGGAATAGTTAAAAGTAAACAAAACACTCATAAAATACGTACAGTCAAAGCAGATAAGATGTCTCATAAATTTTTCTTTGTTTTTTTCTTAAATAATTATAGAATTTATATAAAGATTAAAAAATTAAAAATAAACAATCTGAGATGTATTTTGATACTAAAAAATAAATAATAAATACCATTAACAGCCCAAGCGATTTGTAGGCTCTGTCTACTAGATATTATTTTTTGCATTCCTATTGAAAAAAATTATAATATATCAACACAATTTGATTATATAAAATACATAAAGATGTGATAGTGGCCAAACATTTAAATGCGCAGTACAATAAAAAAAAACCCACCACTGTCTCTTTCCTTACTATGTTTCTTTTCAATTTCTTCACCATGTCTTCAACCAAAGATGAAGAAATAGTTCATGAATTTCCACACTTCATTCAAGTATACAGAGATGGCAGAGTAGAAAGATTAATAGGCACCAATACAGTCCCTCCCTCAACCAATTCCAACACTGGTGTCCAATCGAAAGACATTGTAATCGATCCAAAGATTGGCTTATCTATAAGGCTCTACATCCCCAAAAATCCCAACCCACATCACAAACTTCCTTTTCTTGTCTACTTCCATGGCGTTGGCTTTTGCGTCGAAATTGCCCTCTCTCTCAGCTATATAACTATCTCAATTCACTAACATCCAAAGCCAATGTTGTCGTTGTATTGGTCGATTACAGAAGAGACCCAGAGCATAAAGAAAATTCTTTTTTTTCTTAGTTACTCCACCATTCCAGATCTGGATGGCTAGGTTGTAACGACGATGTCGAGAGGTGATGAATAGCAACGGACTGAGAATCATCTCCGATGCTCTTTCGTTTTTCGAATCCAAAAGTCGTTCATCCCTAATGCTCTTTCGTTTTTCGAATCCAAAAGTCGTTCTTCGTGCAAAGCTATATCGCTGACCAACTTGAATAGTCTACACTCCAAGGAGAGAGAGGGCGGCTAGGAAAGGTCGCCTTTGGAGAAAGAGGGTTGGGGAGAGAAATCGGTAGTCTGCATCGGCGATAGGATAAAAGAGAGGTGAATGAGAAGAGAGAAGAGAGAGAAGCGTGAGTAGGTTCTGTTTTGAGAGAGAAAGAGGAGCGTGAGTGGGGGCTTGGGGCGAGTGATATATTTTTCAAACAGATTTGGAAAATGTTTTGAGGAGAGAGAGAGAGAGAGAGAGAGAGAGAGAGTCGAAAGTGTATGGGCAGGAAAAAAAGTAATCTAATCCGTTAATTTTTTGTTTAAAAAGATCTAGACCATTAAAACTAAATGTATCTCTGATACATTTTGGACATTTTCAAAAACCTTTCTCCTATATTATATATATATATATTAATTTAAAAGTCAAGTCCCAAACAACTCCTAATAAAAGAAAGGTTATGTTTTGTGAGGAATTATTCAAGTAAATTACAGTAAATTCTCTTAAATTATGATTCATTTGCGTTTTGTCTCTTGAATTTTGAAATTCAACAAGTAACCATTTCGAAAGAACTATCTTGTTACATTTCATATCTTTTGTTAAGATTATGTTTGGGATTTAAATAGAATCAGGTCATATATAAAGTAAATGACATACTTTGTTAAATGTATTAATTATATATTCTATTTATCATACATATTATATTATATTAATTACTATATTTAGGATTACCATACTTAAATTTCTCTTCTACTATATATAATGGTGTCTTGTATATATTGTTAAAACACTCAATACAATATTCACTCACTCACTCTCTCTCTCTCTCTCTCTCTCTCTCTCTCTCTCTTAGATATCTTAACATAGTATCAGAGTTAGGTTAAGTATCTAGTAATTTTGCTTCACTGGCGGGCGGCAGTCTTGCCTTGGCTACCTACCGAACCTTAACTCAATCTACTGCCATATTTTCCTTTCAGTATTGTTTCATGGTGATCTCCTTATTTGTCTGCTGGTTTCTCTATATTCCTCTATCACCAGCCGAAGTTCCACTCCATCTTCCAACTCCAGCCATTACCGTTGTCTCACACCGCTACCTATAAACCCATCGCCATCTCAATATTATACTACATATACATAAGTGTGTGTGTTAATTTCCGACCACACTGCCAATCAAGCACTCAGGTGGAGAACACTAGCAGAATAGATTAAGCCCGAATGACCTGTCACAAAAAGAAGAGATTTCGGCAGTGGTTCGTCCACCCGGGGGCACTCCGACGATCAAGTCAGTTATCTCTCAAAGATAGCAAAAGTGCTTAACTCACTATTCAGAGCATAAAAAGCATACCTTAGACCCATGAGGGTGCCTCTCTTTTATAGCCAACACAAACCTAGTCCCAATAGAAGCCTAGCTTCAATGGACTTAGGATTACTGCTAATCTTGGACTCCAGTAGGATTGGGATAAACTCTCTAAGAGTCTTATCTTTACCCAAACTGAAGTCCTCTCTCATTCTAGGATGCTTGTCCCTTATCCGCTTATCCCAGACTCCGATATCTTCAGAGATAACCTCGGTCTAGCCGAGATCACCTCGGCATTAAGACCAGGACACGTGGCACCTCGGCTGACACGTCGGCGTCACCTTGGCCACGTGCTGGTGCTCAGAAAATATGTCCCCACAACTGCCCCCTAGGTTTTATTAGCTCGGCATCCTGAGGTGATGGAACCTAGATCAGTATTTTTCTTCTAGAACGTCGGTTAAGCTTGCTTCTTAATTTATCGCCGAAGTAAGAACTCGTTGTCTCAGTATGACCAAGACCCATAATCTGCTTCCGTCAATGCCTCAGAACCACTAACTAGGGTTGTTCAAGTTTATTTAGCCGAGATATTCCTATCAGCCGAGATCATTGCTTCATTAAACCAAAAACTCCAAGAGTTTTGTCACGCGTATTAGCTGTCACGCACAATAGTTCAACCGTTTCTACCACGCGTCTGTCCCCTACTGGACCGTGTCTGATACGCGCTATTCAAGTCATTTTGCACCTGCGTGCGCCGTCTAATATATACATTGTTCTAGACTCATTAATTTTTTTTTGCCGCCGTTTCGAGTTTTGACAAAACTTCCTTCCTTTCCCCCTGTCTCTTCACTCTTCACCATCGTTTCTGAAGCTTTTTCTCTCTCTCTCTATCTTTTTTCCAAGATCTGCCATTGTTCAAGCTTTCCTAGCTCTGTAACTTGCTGTATTCATCTCCTCCGTGATTTTTTCCACTTTCTCGCTTTTGCAACCGTTGTCTGACTTCGACGACCCTTACACCGGCCTTACTTTTTCTGGTAAGCCACTATTCTTCCTGGTTTCAATTTCTGAGAAAGCTTTACCTTATTATTTGTTGTTATTGCTGTTCTACTCAAGTTCTTGATTTATAAATCTCGTATTTGAGCACATTATAATTTTGCTTTTGCCCAATTCATGTCTTGAATACACATATTGCTCACAAATTTGTTCACTGTTGCCACTGTTCTTGGCCTCACGCCCTTGTGCACACTTCATCATAGTGTTCTTGATAGTTCATCATTGTTCTTGATTCTGAATCATTGTTCTTGATTCTAAATCATTGTTCTTGTTTCTTTTTGCCGTGTTGTTTCCAGATTCTTGCCTTCAATCTTTGTTTCTGTAGATTTAGGTTTGGGATTTGCCCTAGAACACACGAATTTTAGGAAAAACTGAAACGAATCCCCCTCTAATCTTCACGAATTCTTACCCCAGCGTGAATCTTAGGTTTTGCCAAGGTCTTCTGAACCTTTACTTCCAATTCGTACACCATCCCCCAAAGCCGACGTCATGGGTATGTGGAGGCATAGGGTAGACACCCCGACCAAGTTAGAATACTTTAGGCGAGAGTTTTCCATCCCTGCTGACGTCTATCTGAGGTTGGCTGGGGAGGATGACTCTATTATACCCACAACTGATTCTATGCCCACAACTGATTCTATGCCTTTCCCTGTTGTAGCTTTTATCGAGTGTGGTCTTAGGCTCCCACTCGACATCCTCTTCCGTGAGATAATTCACTACTATAAGTTGAACTCAATGCAGCTTGCCATCAATTCCTACCGAGTCATAAATGGTATAATAGCCTTAGCCAAACAAGAGAATGCTAGGGTTACCTTAGCCGACATCCAATATTGCTACACCATGTGTGGCCTCAAAAAAGAGACAGGTTATATTTACTACCTCAAACCGAGGTCTACAGAGTACAAAATTGTTGCCGACCTCCCAGACTCCAACAAGGGAGCTGGAGATGATTACTTCATTATCTCGGGGAACTGGGAGTTCGCTCCAGATGAGGACCTCCACCTCTACCCTCTTCCTCAAATAGTTTTTGTAGAGGGTAATGGTAAGAGCCCAGTATTTATACTTACTTCGTCTTTAAAGTCTTCAATACTTTATTTGTTCTAATGTCTATTTTTCTTGCAGCTCTTCCTCAGCCACCAAAGGGCTTTCGCCAGTCTTCATTCCCCAGCAAAGACTTGAAGAAACTATTGGATTTGCCAGTCCACAAGCGGAGAGCCCCTTTGGTCCTCAATTTCATTCCTACCTACAAGTCGGTTCTTCCCAACGTTCCAAAGAAGAAGAAGAAGAGTCAATCTCCTCCTTTTGCCACAACTCCTCAAGCTGCCTCCACATCTCGGCCAGATCAAGGATCGACCTCTGATCCAGCAGAGCAGCCGTCAACCTCGGCTCCATATCTGATCCCACCATCTCAGCGCCAATGCCGGCGACGAACTGTTCTTGCTGCCGAGATGGGCCGCCAGAAAGCAGTTGCTAAAGATCTCTTGGCCAACATTCCATCCACCGTAGACGCCCAACCAGCGTAGTCCCAGCCTCCACCAAAGTCAAAGCCAAAAAGAATAAAGAAGGCTCAACCAAAGGTAACGGTGACTCAGATTGATACTGAGGACACCTTGCCAATTTCCAAATTGGCTTCGACCAAGAAAACCCCTTCTACTACCGAGAAGAGGCCCGCCGAGGCCCAACCATCCGAATCCAATCCATTCGGTCAAAGAGGCCGAGGTCCGAATTTGCAACAGCCTCGGGCTCTATGAAATCTAATGCCCCCTAGGCTCCACCAATTACTCTGGAGGATAAGCCGGTCAAAGTTGGCGATAGTGCCGACGACATTAATGTCGGCGTTGCTCTCAGCACAGCTTTGCTCCTTCCTGGAGATCTTAATCGAAATGCTGAGATGAGCGAGTATGAAAACTTTGCTCTAATGCTCCAGCGTTCTGTTCAAGTAAGTCTTCACACGTGGTATCTTTCTTTCTTTTTTATACTTGGAAAATTCTCTAATAACTTCTGTTCTATCCATTTTTCTTCAGGCAATCCAGCACGCCCACTCCTTCTCAATGCAATCTTTTGAGACAAGGAAGGCGTTGGCTAACAAGACTAGGAAGGCTACTGGTCTGCAAAAGACCAATAAAAGTTTACAATAAAAAATGAAGACTTTGGCAGACCAGGCCGAGGCTGCTGTCAAAGCCAAAGATGATGCCGAGGAGAAGGCAGATTCTGCAGAGGCCATCAAGAAGGTTCTTGAGGCCCAAAAGAAAAAGGCTGAGGAAAAGATGGCCCAGGCCCAGAAAGAATTGTAAGATGCCTTGGCCTCAAAAGACACCGAGCTCAAGGCCGCCGATGAGAAGGGGTATGTTGAGGGGGTGGCCGATGTCACGGCGGATTACGAGCGTCAGGTGAAGCAAGCATGCAATAAGGGTTTCACCCTTGATTGGATGACTTTACTGAAAAAGCTTGAAGTCCCCGAGGACTCCCTCCTCAGGAACACCAACGTCCTTCCCCTGCCATTCTTTCCAACCCCAAGCTAATCCGACGACGACTCTAAGTCTGAGGAGGAAGCTTTGGTGAGGAAGTCAAAGGAGGCTGATGGGGCTAAGTCCCCTACTCAAAATGAGCAAGTCCTAGACTTGACTCAAGATGAGGAGGGTGAGTAGGTTTCCAAAGATGCTACCCCTGAGAAGGCAACGTCGGGCATGCCTATTGCTGACAGGAGCCTTGACCAAACCCTGGAAGAAATTGACGCCGAGCTCGCGGCTGAGAAGGCCGCCGAGATGTCTTCTCAGCAGTCCTCCGAGATCCAGACCCAGCCTGCTAGTGGCGCCGAAGAATCTTAGTTCTATGTTTTTCTCTTCCTTCTGTGCCTTGCGCTTTGTTTTTCTTTTGAAACAATGTAAGATCTTCATATGGCCGATGTGCTTTCTTATAAATACAACTTCTTTGTTTTGAATGCTTGCATGTTTGTCTTTCCTTTACTGTTCTTGTATGGTTCTCATACTTAGAATATTTTTGCATATCTTTAATGTACACTTTAACTGTGTAATCTTCTCAGGGTGAAATACCTCTTTTATACTCACCAACGGTTTACATCGGCAAGTACATAAGTACTCAGTTTAATACAACCTTGGCCTTAACTTGTAAATTTTTTTCACAAATTTCAACAAGTGTTAAACATAACCTTAGTTTAACTTCAACTTGTAAATTTTTTCACAAATTTCAACAAGTGTTGAACATGATCTCGGCTAACTTCAACTTGTAAATTTTTCACAAATTTCAACAAGTGTTAGACATAACCATAGTTTAACTTCAACTTGTAAATTTTTCACAAATTTCAACAAGTGTTAAATATGATTTCGGCTAACTTTAACATGTAAATTTTTCACAAATTTCAGCAAGTGTCAGACATAACCATAGTTTAACTTCAACTTGTAAATTTTTCACAAATTTCAACAAGTGTTAAACATGATCTCGGCTAACTTCAACTTGTAAATTTTTCACAAATTTCAACAAGTGTTAGACATAACCATAGTTTAACTTCAACTTGTAAATTTTTCACAAATTTCAACAAGTGTTAAACAAGTGTTAAACATGATCTTGGCTAACTTCAACTTGTAAATTTTTCACAAATTTCAACAAGTGTTAGACATAACCATAGTTTAACTTCAACTTGTAAATTTTTCACAAATTTCAACAAGTGTTAAACATGATCTCGGCTAACTTCAACTTGTAAATTTTTCTCAAATTTCAACAAGTGTTAGACATAACCATAGTTTACTTCAACTTGTAAATTTTTCACAAATTTCAACAAGTGTTAGACATAACCATAGTTTAACTTCAACTTGTAAATTTTTCACCAATTTCAATAAGTGTTAAACTAATTTTAGCTTGTATATTCTATCTTTCCATGAACCATTTTCCAACTCTTTGCCCCCTAATGTGAACTTAAGTTGCACTTGGGTTCTCATTATGCGTGTATTCCAGAAACCTCGTCAAGTATCTTTATCAATCATAAGTGTAGAAAAATCAAGCTAAAATTTTATTTATTACTTCGGCAAATAACAAAAACAAGAAAATCTAATGATAGAAAAATTTCAGATTGCAAGTATTCCAAGGCCTTGGCAACTCTTTGCCCTCGTTATCTTCAAGCCGAGATGCCCCATTGCCCAACACCGAGATGATTCTATAGGGTCCCTCCCAATTTGCGCCAAGTTTGCCCTCTCTGGGATCCTTCTTGTTGCCGACGACCTTTCTCAAGACGAGGTCACCGATTTGAAACTCCCTTGGGTTGACCTTCTTATTACAGGCCCTAGCAAGCTGCTGCTGGTAAGCTGCCAGTTGAATTGCAGCTCTCTCTCTTCTTTCTTCTAGCAGATCCAGATCTCGGGCTAATAATACATCATTAGTCCCATTCTCTACTCCCTGAGTTCTGATCCCTGGGATGCCGACTTCCAGAGGAATGACTGCTTCTGTGCCATAAGCCATGGCAAATGGAGATTTCCCAATTGATCTTCTTGGCGTAGTTTGATATGCCCAGAGTACACTTGGCAGTTCATCCACCCATTTTCCCTTTGCTGCTTGCAGCCTCTTCTTTATCCCATCCAAGATAACTTTGTTGGATGCTTCTGCTTGTCCATTGCTTTGGGGAAAGCTTGGGGTTGAAAAGTAATTCTTGATTTTGAACTTTGCACATAAGCTCTTGATTAGCTTACTGTCAAATTGTGTTCCGTTGTCTGCTACTATTGCTCTTGGGATCCCAAACATGGTGATGATGTTATTCCATATGAAGCTCTTTACATCCACGTCTCGGATCTTGGCTAGGGGTTCAGCTTCTATCCACTTGGTGAAGTAATCTGTTGCTACCAGTAGATACTTCCTTTGCCCAGTTGCTTGGGGCAGTTGTCCAACAAGATCCATGCCCCATTGGGCAAACGGCCAAGGACTGGATACTGGGTTTAGGTCTGCTGTTGGTTGATGTATCAAGGGTGCAAACCTTTGGCACTTGTCACACTTCTTGACATAGGCATTTGCATCTTTCTGCATGTAAGGCCACCAATACCCTTGGATAATGGCCCTATGAGCAAGTGATTTGCCCCCAGCGTGGCTTCCACATATTCCTTCATGTATTTCATATAAAAAATCTTCAATTTGTGAGGGATGTACACATCTTAAAAGGGGTCTAGTGAAGGATCTTCTGTAGAGATGTCCTTCTACTGTCAGATTGAATCTTGCCGACTTCAATCTGATCTTGTGTGCCTCTTTGTGATCATCTGGCAGTTTTCCTTTTTTCAGGAATGTTATTATTGCGTCCATCCAGCTTGGTCCCATGTCCACACACATTACTTCACGCTCTGTGGTCAATGATTCGATGCTCGGGCTCGACAAGTAGTCGACCATTATCGTCCTTGCCTTTCTAGGTTGTATTGCACTAGCCAGGTTGGCCAGGGCATCGGCATGACTGTTATCATCTCGGCTAACCTGCTGTAGTCGACAATTCTGAAACAAGGTCACCAATCTGCCTACTTCCTTTACGTATGCCAATATACGTTCATCTCGGGTTGCGAACTCGCCCGTTGCTTGGTTGACTATAAGTTGAGAGTTACAAAAAACTATCACATCATCTGCTTCTACTGCTATTGCCAGTTTCAGTCCTGCAATCAGTACTTTATATTCTGCTTCATTGTTTGAGGCCTTGAACCCCAAACGAATGGATTGCTCTAGTATCTGCCCATCTGGAGATACCAGTATTACTCCTGCCCCTGCTCCTTGTCAGTTTGAACTCCCATCAACAAACAGTTGAAAGGAGTCGCCGATGTAAATGCTGCAGGGCCTTGGTTTTTCTTCTTTCCTTTGTTCTGTTGCCCTCGGCTGGGTTCCTCTTTGCTCGTTTGGACACCGTTCATCTCGGTTCGACGGAGCCCGATGTACGGTGGCTCTTGGAGTGAACTCGGCCACAAAGTCGGCCAAGACTTGGCCTTTGATTGCCGTTCTGGGTCTGTACTCTAGGTCATACTGGCCCAAGGCCACTGCCCATCTGGCTATTCTTCCTGTCAGATCTCCCTGTTGCAACAGGGACTTCAAAGGGTGTTTAGTTAGCACCACAATTCTGTGGGCTTGAAAATAATGGTTCAGTTTCTTTGAAGCCATTACTAATGCTAGTGCCAACTTCTCTAGGGGTAAATACCTGGTTTGTACATCAGCCAGGGTTTTGCTTACTTAGTAAACAACCTTTTGCTCCCCTTTTTCTTCTCGGATTACCACTGCGCTTACCGCATGCTCTGAAACTGCTAAGTACAGGAACAGCTCCTCTCCAGGTTCTGGATTTGAGAGAACTAGAGCCGTGGTCAGATACTTCTTTAAGTCGGCCAGGGCGACTTCGCACTCCTCTGTCCATAAGAAGTCTGTGGCCTTCTTTACAAAGTTGAAGAAGGGTTTGCATTTGTCAGAGCTCCTGCTTATGAACCTGTTCAGGGTTGCAGCCCTTCCAGTCAGCATCTACACCTGTTTTGCCGACGTCGGGCTCTTCAACTCAAGGATGGCCTTAATCTGATCTAGGCTGGCCTCAATGCCCCTTCTGGTCACTAGGTATCCCAAGAACTTACCAGATCCAACTCCAAATGCACACTTCGATGCATTGAGTCGGAGCCGATATGCTTTAAGGATTTTAAAGACTGCTTTTAGGTCGCCCAGATGACCCTCAGGTTCCTTGGTCTTCACGACCATGTCGTCGATGTAAACTTCCAATGTTCTGCCAATTAGATGTTTGAACATCTTGGTTACCAACCTCTGGTAAGTTGCTCCTGCGTTTTTCAACCCAAAAGGCATCACTCTGTAGCAATACAGCCCTTTTGGGGTGATAAACGTAGTCTTCTCCTTATCTGGTGGGTCCATTGCTATCTGATGGTACCCCATGTAGGCATGTAGGAAGCTTATCCTTCTATGCCCTGAAGTGGCATCCACCAGTTGGTCAATTTTGGGTAAACGGAAACTGTCTTTTGGACAGGCCTTGTTTAGGCTGGTAAAGTCCACGCAGACCCTCCATTTACCATTCTTTTTCTTCACCACCACTGTATTTGATAGCCATGTCGGGTAATTTACCTCTCGAATGGCTCGGGCCTCTAGAAGTCTGTCTACTTCCTCTTCTACTGCTTTAACATGCATCAACGTCGGTCTTCTTGCCCGCTGGATTACAGGTTTGGCCGACCTGTCCACGTTCAGTTTATGGCAAGTGACCTCGGGGTCAATGCCTGGCATTTCGTAAGGCGTCCAAGCAAATACTTCAATGTTTGCTCTTAGGAAAGCCTCCAGTTCTTTTTCCTCTTCTTCGGCTAAGCCGGAGCCGAGAAGGAAGAAGCGTTCTTCATCCCCCTGCTGGACGAAGATTTTCTTTAGGGCTTCTTCACTCTTCTCGGCTAGCTTCTTGCCAACGTCCTCTAGGACTTCCACGACCTCATCTTCGATCTCTGCCTTTTCTGGTTCTCGTATGCTGCAGGTGGATTTCATTGTTGCCATAGAGTAGTTCTTTGCCTGCAGCTGATCCCCTCTGACTTCTTCTATCCCATGCTTTGTTGGGAACCGCAGTAGTTGATGCACTGTTGAGGGAACAGCCCTCATTGCATGCAACCATGGCCTTCCCAAGATAATATTGTAAAGGGAGGGTGTGTCGATTACGGTGAACTCTGTCTTTATCTTCTTAGTGCCAGCTTGCACTTCCAAGTTTGTTGCGCCCAGCGGCCATGTTGGCGTTCCATTGAATCCGACCATTGGGCCATTGGATTGCTCCATATCATCAAGGTAAAGGCCCAACTCCTTGTAACATCTAACATACATGATGTCACAAGAGCTGCCTTGGTCAATTAGGATGCGTTTCACTTGGCAATCCCCAACCTGGAGGGATACTACCAAGGCATCGTTGTGTGGATGTTGTACCATCTCAAGGTCGGCTTCTATGAAGGACACCACCGGTCCTTGGCACTCCTCGGCCCAAGGTATTTTCTGCCGGACTTGGTACACATGCTGCAAGTGCTTTACCGTCTGGGTCTCCTCCCGTATTTCGTTTTCATTGACCTTCGAGTGAATTATATTAACTACCCGAGGTCTGCCTGCCTGCGGCTGCTGTGCTGGGGGAGGTGGAGCTGCTGGTGCCTGAGGCAGTCTTGCCTGCTCTTCTCTGGTCCTAGCCTCATCTACAAGGTCCCTCAAGTGGCCCTGCCTTACCAGGTCTTCCAGGTGTGACTTTAGGGCTCTGCAACCCTGAGTCAGATGCCCATCTTCGTTATGGTAGGCACAATGCTTCCCAAGGCTTCTTCCCATAAACTCTCCTGGAACCCTTGCCGGTGCTCTGAATAGGGTTGGGTTCAGATTTTATCCAGGACTTTGTGAATTGGAATTCGGAACACAGTCGTGACTGTGTATGCGGTTCTCAGTCCTATCTCTTGTTTATTGGATCCGTTGTTACCTTGGCCTCGCTTCGGCGAGCCGTTTGCTTTTTCCTGCTTTGTCGCCTTAATCCCTGGAGTGTCTTCCTCGGCTCTGGCGTATTTCTCAATTCTGGCCATGAGCTCCTCCATGCTTTTTGGCAATGTCTTTGCCAATGACTTTCGTAGTGCGCAGTCATCTTTCAGGCCATTCTTGAAAGACACGACCGCCACCTCGTGGTTGCATTCAGGTATTTAGTTAAATACCTCATAATACCTTTTTGCGTAGGCCCTAAGGCCTTCATCCTCACTGATCCTCAGAGCCATCAGGGCGTCCACCCTTAATGGCTGCAGTTTGTTTGTCACGAACCTAGCCACGAACATCTCGGCCAGGCCTTCCTAGGTCTTCACACTTACCTTCGGCAATTTGTGAAACTAGTCCGATGCAATCTCCTCGATGGATGAGGGGAACACTTGCAGAGCAACAGTTCGTTCCCAGTGTACAGTGCCATCGAGTTCAGGTATAATCCGACGTGAAAGTTGGTGTTCGACTTACCATCGTATATCTGGAACCTCGACATACTGAATCTTTTCGGGGCCTCAACTTTGTCTAACTCTACCGAGAATGGTGTTCTCGGTTTAACCGTTGAAGTTACGTTAGCATGTTCTTGCTTCCTCTTGAGGTAATCTCTTAAGTCCTCTTTTGTCCGTGCAGGAGCTCGGCTATCTCTTGATTTCAGTCTCTTAGGTGCACTACTTTTAGCTTCGTTGTGAGCCCTTTTTGACATTTCTCCATTGGTTGCATCGAAGCATAACTCCTGCCTTTGAACATGCCGATGTTCTCTGGGGTCTGCCTCCTTGGTGTGATTTGTCCTTTGAGATTCTTCCCTTCTTGGCTCTCCTTGCCCGACCTCCCTTGAAGGCCGGTGAGAGTGTCTTTCGCTCCTGGCATGCTGGGGTGCTACAGGGATTGTTTTCTGCCCTCCCTTCTGGGCATTGGCCGCTGGAATCGGTGTGTCCTGCAGCGGGAACAGTGGCTGCATGACGTTATTCTGCATCATGGAATTGACCATTGTTTGCAGGTCCGCCAATTTGTTTGCCATGGTCTTTACCTCATTGTCCCTCCGCAGGCATCTTTCTTTCCATACCTGGAGGTCGTCCTCGTTGTAGTACCCACTTTGGTTTGTTTTCTTCGGTACGTCGCCTTCCTGGCTGACATCCTTCCCTCCGTGATTCTGGTCACGAGTTTCTTCGTTACAATTATCTTTTTCGACGTCAAGGTCAATAGGTCTCCCACTCCCAGTAGGAGTGTTATCTCCAATCTTCTCTTTTTGTCCGTCGTTGGCCATCTATTCTTCTTTCTTTCCCACAGACGGCGCCAAATTGTGTGTGTTAATTTCCGACCACACTGCCAATCAAGCACTCAGCTGGAGAACACTGGCAGAATAGATTAAGCCCGAACGACCTGTCACAAAAAGAAGAGATTTCGGCGGTGGTTCGTCCACCCGGGGGCACTCCGACGATCAAGTCAGTTATCTCTCAAAGATAGCAAAAGTACTTAACTCACTATTCAGAGCATAAAAAGCATATCTTAGACCCATGAGGGTGCCTCTCTTTTATAGCCAACACAAACCTAGTCCCAATAGAAGCCTAGCTTCAATGGACTTAGGATTACTGCTAATCTTAGACTCCTAGTAGGATTGGGATAAACTCTCTAAGAGTCTTATCTTTACCCAAATTGAAGTCCTCTCTTATTCTAGGACTCTTGTCCCTTATCCGCTTATCCCGGACTCCGATATCTTCGGAGATAACCTCGGCCTAGCCGAGATCACCTCGGCATTAAGACCAGGACACATGGCACCTCGGCTGACACGTCAGCGTCACCTTGGCCACGTGCTGGTGCTTAGAAAATATGTCCCCACAATAAGTTTTATTCTCCACTTTCATCTTTTTATATATATTTTTATATTTTTTTTATTCCCACCACCACATGGCCTTGCTTCCACCAACCCATTTGATTTTTTTTTTTCTAAAGAAAAAAAAAATTATATAACATGAAGAAAAAAAAATTCTCTTTTTCGATCCACTCTGTATCTCTCTCTACTTCAACCTCAAATAAGTTTCTATTTTCAAACTTATTTGAGTTTGAGGCGGGTATTATACCTATGTCATGGTAAGTATGGTTATACACAATGTGAGCCACCCAAGCCGCCTCCTTGGCACAACCAAAGCCGTCTCCTTGGCACACCACTTAAGTCGCCTCTTGGCGCACTAACAAAGTCACCCCCTTAGCACACCATTCATGTTGCACTCCTCGGCGCACAATCTAAGTCGCTCTTTGGCCCACTCCCTAAGCCGCTTCTTTGGCGCATTTTGTTCCTTTCCAAACCGCCTTCTGACGCACATGGTCCCCTTCTAAGCCGCTTCATGGAACATATGATTCCTTTCAAGCTGCCCCCTGGTGCACATGGTTCCCTTCAAAGCTACCCCTTGGTGCACTCCTCTATCTATTGCCATTATCGTTCATCACCATGTTATAAGTTATGTGTGTGTCACATTTGCTGGTTCAACACCTGTTCTTCTTCAACAACGGTCCGATACGACTATAAACTGTTTCCCCTCATTAGCTTTGACTTCTGATCTATCTCAAGCACCCCTACGCTCTCATCCGGACTTTGCAATCTATTTGCCTTAGATCTATCCATGTTTTATTTTATTTTATTTTTAGTTTTATCTCACGTTTTAGTTTCTCTTTCCAAACTCTAGTTGATATCTTTATTTGAGTTTGAGGAGGGAGGGGGAGGGTGTTAAATATAATAACTATATATTTTGTTTATTATACATATCATATTATATTCATTACTATACTTAGGATTACCAAACTAGATTTCTTTCCTCTTATATAAAGGAGTCTTGTATACATTTTAAAACACTCAATACAATGCTCTCTCTCTCTCTCTCTCTCTCTCTCTCTCTCTCTCTTAGATATTGTAACACACTTATTAATTTTTTAAAATAATATTTTTTGTGATATAATTTGCATTTTGTATGCAAAATGCAAATGAGATCACCAGAGAAATGAATTATTGTTCTACAAATTTAATAATTTTATCATATGCTTCACTGTAGACACCCCATTTTTGACCGACCTTAAGACTTAGACGTCACCGGTTGAGTGCTCGGTGATAGTGCATATTGTGCTCGTTCTGGGGTCACAAAGTCTCGGCTGAGAGCCTTGCCTCCGGGCTTCGGGACTCTTTTGTGCTTTGCCTCGGTTTGCGAACCAGGTCCTGTTTTCTCTGTTTTCTCTTCCCGAAGGGAGGGAGAGGTCTCGAAGACCATCTCTCAGTGGCCGTAGGCTACGTTTCGTGGTCGTAGGCCATTTTTCCCGTTTGGAGACCAGTTTCCGGTTTTCAGAGCCGTCGGCCGTGTGCCTCGGTTCGGGACCGCTTAACTACCTCCGTTTGCTCCGGTTTTTGGCACACACCTTGTTTCCTCTCCGTAGAGGGACACTGTGGCCCGGGAGACCACCTTCGTGGTCGTACGCCACCTCCGGTGCTTTATAGTCAGTTTTCGGGGGCCCCCGATTGCGCGTTTTGGCCCCCGAACCTTCGTTTTGTATCGGTGTGGGTTCATTTTTGGCATGGACCCTATTTTCATTGTTAGGAAGGTGGTACAGGGGTGGGAGACCAGCAATTCTTCTTGGAGACCACCTTTCTCTTCGCCGCCCGGTTTTCTTGTTAGAGGGGTGGCCTCCCTCACTTTTGAGCCACAATTTCGGGTCTCCCATACCACCATTGTGTTGTACTCATCTGGGAGGCCACCAATATGGGTAGGCCGACCAGCTTTTCTTCCTGACCCTTTTGAACCTTGCTAGAAAGCTGGTTTTCCTCTCTCCTAGGTCACATTTTCTGGTCTCCCATACTGCTACTGGGTTGCATTCACCTGGGAGGCCACCTTTCTGGGCTGGCCGACCAGCTTTTCTTCTTGAACCTTTTGACCCCTGGTCGGCTGACCAGGGGGAGTGGCCGGCCGACCACCTAAGCTGGTCGGCCAGCTTTCTGCTTTTTAGTCTTCCTGAGTTGCATACAGCTGTGCCAGAATCAGTGGCTAGCATACTGTTTTGAGAGCCAAAATCAGAGGGGGGTGACCCCCTTTCTCCTTGTCTTGTTTGTTGGCCCTTTTGGCCTTCCAAAGGGGCCCATATTTGCATATTTCAAAGCCATATTTCAGGCCCTATTTGGTGAGTTTTAAGGTCTGCATTAGCTCTGTCCGGAGCCCATTTTGCCATATAAAGTGTCTATTTTGCATGTGTAGAGTAATCCTCTTCAAGGCCTTTCAAAGGGGCTTTCACTTGCATGCTTCCTAGACTAATTTCAGGGCCTTTTTGGTGGGTTTTAGGGCTGTCATAACCTCTTTCCAGAGGTGGTTTTGCCATTTTGTATGTCCATCATATATGTGTAGAATAACGCCTTGCATGGCCTTTCAAAGGAGCACTTCATTCTTGCATGTGTTGACTGAGTTTCAGTGGTTATTTGGGCATTATTTGGCATGGCATACTTCTTTTTTTTGTTGGTTTGGTGAGCCCTCATGTGCTTCATATACGTGTAGTGTAAATCATGGTTCACTAGCTTTCTTTGCATGCTTCGTTGACCCTTGATTTTAGCACTTTTTGGCCATGCCTTAAACTGATGTTATGCATATTTTGGACTGCCTTAGCTCTGTTTTTGGTTCTCATGGTCGAATGATATTTGTTTTGCATGCTTGTAGTTCAATACCCATGCTTAACTTTGAGTTTTGAGGCTCATTCCATGCATATATTGAGGTGTGTTCATGTTTTGGGTCCATTATACATCATGTTTCAGAGCTTGTATCAATGCCATATTGCCATGTTTTATACTCCTTAAGTGTGCTTGAGAGTTGTCCATGAATGCCTTGTTTTCGGGCCATTGAATGAGCTCCATTTTCTTGCATGTTGAGCCACCATTCTAGGCCATTTCCCCATTGTTTCAGACCTGCCTAGGGTCTGTTTGGGGTTGGTTTTTCCATTTGTGCATTGCTTTGGGTACCTCTAGTGTAACGCACTTCACTAGTTTTGGTACCCGGGCCCCCTAGCATGCATTGTGTGCCATATTTGCTTGATTCGGGACCATTGTATATCATGTTTTAGAGCTGGAACTTGTTTGTTTGTATGCCATGTTTCATCCTCTGCCAGGCTTTGGTAGAGTGGCATTTATGCCTTAGGATCGGTCCATTGCATCCGTACATGTTTGCATGTAATTTCGGTTGTCTCATTTCCATCACATGGCCACTGATGTGAGTGTGGCTGAGGTCCACTCATATTGGTGTAAGTCCATCTTGTATTGTGTATGCCATTTTAGTCCATAGCATTGCGTATGCTAGGTGTTAATGCATTGTGCATGCCATGTTATGCCACGTGCAATGTGTATGCCATTTCAGTCCATAGCATTGCGTATGCTAGGTTGCAAGTTAGTCGCATTGTGTATGCCATCTCATTTGCATTGTGTTTGGGATAGGAGTTAGCCCAAACACGGGAAACGAGGGACGTTTCGTACTCAAAGTGACGAAACGTGTCTCAATTCCCGGTCGCCGACACTCCGGATTACCCATGATGGAGTCTAGGCCTTGTTGTGTTGTCATGTGTATTCATTTCACATCGAGTTGTGCAATTCGACTCCTCGGCCATCATGCATCGAGATGCGTGATTAGTGGTACGAGGATCGAGGTGTGCATACATATGTGAAAATACTTTGCCATGCCCCTTTCTTGCTCTCTGTTGCAGCAAACCAAAAATCAGCAGCCTTCTAGAGCTTTGCACAGCATTCCGGGATTAATTGCAAATAGAGGCAAATCGGGGCATCGCGAGGAATTTTCCGACGAGGCAGCTCGAGCATGCATGCATCTTTCATCATTCGGAACAGAGCTGAGGCGGTCCATTTAGCTTGCATGCTAATTTACTTGCTTTCCTAGTTAATTTGTTAATTAATTAGGGTTTTGTAATATTTAATTATTTATTCGGACTGTAGTTATTTATTCGGACCCTCCGAGCGAGGGTGCAATGTTGTAATAAGTGTGCGTGTGTGTGATGTATGTCTTCCAACCCCACGTCTTTCTCCCTTTTATTTACCAGCTTATGATGGTTAGATTAGGGCATGTTTCAATTAGCATACTTATGCTCGCAGGTTTGCATTCATTCTGTCTTGCATGCACCGGGCTCGGCGCATCATACTAACTGCATTGTATTTCAATTCCAAGTTGAATACATGTTATCTGTTGCATTTCGTATGCCATTTTTAGAATAGCCGAGCCTATCTTAGTTGCATTTTTGCATGTGTTGCATTAGGCATTTCAGCATAGTTAGGATCATGCATTGATTTCTAATATAGCTTCTGTTTTGGCTTGGGGTACTCGGTAAGTGTTTATGCTTTAGCATCCTTGCATGCGTGTGAGTGATTGCCATGATAGCATGCTTACCATGAGGCTAAGTGCTTATGTGATATAATTGCCTGAATGGCTGTGGGTGAAGGTTGGATTATTTAAATTGGAACAATTCATCGAAATGTGTGTTTTAAGCCCACTAGATAGTGGCAAATCACCATGTTTTCTAAGCCCACTTGAGGGTGGCAAAATCCGCATTTTAGCCTACTTGCGAGTAGCAAACCGCTTTCAAAAACAAACATGAAATGTTTTGTTCCAATTCAGGCGATCCAGTCTATACTGGTATGCTGTGTGCATCACATAGTAATTCTAAGCTAATAACCGGAATAAGAGCACATAATGTTTTCAAAACTTGATATCATGGTTAGTAGAGGCCGATCTTTGATCGGGCGAGCGGGGGTGCTCACGAAGTGACCTTCCCTAATCGTACCCAAGTTCCCGAGCCGAGGCAACTTTGGTGATGACGGACACGTGGCCTTAGGCACGAGTCAGGGTTTCCTAAATTCCCCCAAAATAAAATTTTAGGTGGCGACTCTGTATCTGGCAAAGTAGTCCATGTTTGGCACTTCTTTCTAAAAATTTGTTTTCAAAAACGATTTACCGGATTTGGACTCTTTGATGATTCATCGGTCTTGCATTGCACTCTGCGAGATTAGATACAGGACCGTGACATTGAGTCCTGAACTGTAGTGAGCCCAATGAATAAAACGGGATTCCCTCCCGGGACGTTCGGGGACGTCTACATTCACACATGACTTGATTTTATGTAAATTCCTCACAAAATCCCAACAAAAAGGGTTGCATGTAACAAAATAATACTTTGTAATGGTTAACTGTTGAGTTTTCAAGTTCATGAGGGAAAAGTACACATGAGTTATGGTTTAAGTGGGTTTATTGTAATTTATCTAAATTATTTAGTTAATTTGACTTCATGTGGATCCTTTCAATAATTTTTTAATAATTCAGTGTCTCGTTCAGTGAACCGACTAACTTTAAGTACCAATTCCACCGTCTACTAGCGAGGGTCTAAATTAGAGTCAGGACAAACCACAATATGAATCGGCTCTCTTTTCAATAATAGGAGATGGTGATATGTTTCATATTGATATGTGGCCACATGAGTCACTCTAAATTTTTAGAAGTTTTATGTCTGCACAAGAAAAAAGTATATATAAAAAGAAAAAGAAAATACATATATTTTTTGCTAATTCTAAAACATTTTTCAACTTTTGCAGGAGTACTTATTTTGAGAACAATTTTCACCCAATTTTAATACATATTAATACCCATATTACCGTTTGCCAAGTTTTTAAATCTGTTAGGACTCTTTGTTGTCAAATTCCATGGATCAAACCCAAGGTTGTAATTTTTTAAATTCACATGTTAGGTCAAACTAGGATTACTTTGGATTTCTCTAAGAAGTTGATTTTCTTCCAAAACTAGGATTACTTTGGAGTCCTTTAAGAAGTTGGTTTTCTTCCAACAACAGGATTACTTTGGATTTTCTATAAGTAGTTGGTTTTCTCCCAAAACTAGACTACTCATTAATTCCTCCAGATCTTCTTTTTGGTTCTTAAGGTTTATATCTGGGGATATTTTGTTAGTTTTCTTTGATGTTTTCATTGAGTATTCAACTCATGGTTTAAAAGAGAGTACATCAAAGGTTTTGTTTGTTAAACAAAAGAGAGAATTGTTCTTCAGTGGATTCTGAAGAATTCGAGCCTGAAGCTTCGGTGGATTCTGGAGTGGCTCATCAGAAAGACAATTCCGTGGTGAAGATGGGGTTGGAAGAGGCATATAGAGGTTGGTTCAATTAGGCATTGTGGATTCGCTAGATAATTGAGAGTATACCTGTGTAATTCCTTTAAATCTTCTTAGTGGATTGTTCTTGTGGCTGTTGCCCGTGGTTTTTTTTATCACAATTGGAGGTGTCCAATTGTGGTTTTTCCACGTAAAATCGTTGTGTCTCTTTGTCTTGATTGTTTGATTAGGATTGTTATAGTCTGCTTAAAATTGATACATAATCACAAATCAACATCTAGGAGGTTTCTAGATTTTTCAATTGGTATCAGAGCGGGTCGTTCTATTTTGTTTAAAACAAAAATATTTTTTTTAGAACGAGATCTTGTTTGATTTGTGATAATGGATTCAAAGAGGTCGGTTGAGAATACCACTAATGATGAATCCTCGAGTAGTGATGATGAAGAGCTTGAGCAAGCCTATGAAAAGCTGTATAAGGAGTCTCTTAATTTATTCAAATTGAATGACAAACTCACAAAGAAACTCAAAGCATGTGAAAGTGAAAATATCAAACTTAAGGAGGAGATTTCCGAGGCTAGGATCAATGCCATCAAGATAGCTGATGATCAACAAGTTATTTGTGCAAAACTGTTGACTTGTGAGACAGAGATGAATGAGCTACAGAAAACCCATGCCATGTTTGAAGAAAAGATTGAATCTCTTGAGATGTCTCAAGTTGCTTTGGAAGAACTAATGATCAAGAAAGAGGAAGAGCTCAAGTGTGCTATGGCTACCATTGGTCTTTGGAACAAAGGATCAAAGACTTTGGAGGATATCATTGGGTCTCAACAAATCTGTTCAAACAAGAGTGGGATTGGCTTTGGAGATATGAGAGAGCAAAAACAGAGTGCTTCTACATCTCGTGATACAAGAACTCAAGGAAAGGGAGGACAAAAGATTCAACAAGAGGAAAGACTTCTCAAACTCCCTAGAGTTGGTAAGGTAAAAGAAAAGAAGGTACACCCTGTTTTTATTTGTCATCATTGTGGTATGCATGGTCATATTCGCCCTTATTGTTATAAGTTGCATGGGAAAGTGCCTCAAAAGGGTAGAAATTCGACTTACATGTCTAGGCAGAATACCAAGATTCATGAGGATGTTCACAACACCACGTTATTTACCAAGACCGCTAGACCTGATTTTGTTAAGACCAAAAAGGTTTGGGTGAGAAAACTTGACTTGTGTTAATTTGTTTATTTGTTTTTGGGTTTTTGTTTATTTGTTTTAGTTGTTGTTTTAATAAAAAAAAAAATGTGTGAATGTTTGTTTTTTTTTGTCTTGCTTTGTTTAGAAAAAGAAAAAAATTAAAAAAAAAAAAAACCCAAAAAGATTTTCTTAATATGGTTTTGCAAGTTTGAATTTTTTTGAGATGTCCTTGGTGCATATTGGAATTGATGAGAATAACCATTACATGTTAATATGTGTGTGCTTTCTATGGTCATTACTCATTTTGGAGTGTGTGTTCTTTGATTAGTATGTCTCATTCTGTACACACTCTTGGATTAGCAAATATCGGAGTCTTCCGCCTTAGTGATTATTTTTTTCTATAGACTTCTGGCATTGTATCTTTTGCTTTTCTAGAGGAATTGACCTATACTAGCATATCATGGGTGATGTTGAGTCTCTTAACCATCTTCCATCTTTTTGCATCTCCATGGCTTTCCCCTCTGTTCTTTGTAGTCCAAGCATGAGGAAAAGGCTACCTCAGAGGCACCAACTAGGCTATCCTTATTATATCCATGCTTCTCTGGTTCGGTTTCCATACTCTTGAGCGTGTCAGCCACCAATGAGTGTGAAAAAGAAAGAAAAAATGTGCAAAAGAAAGAAAAGAAAAAGTGTGAAAAAGAAAGCAAAAAATGTGCAAAAGAAAGAAAAGAAAAAATGTGAAAAAGAAAAAAAATAAAGGATTCATTGATTGAGGGGGAGCCTCCGCCTTTACTCACCAAATACCCCTTGATTCCTAGTGGTTTGAGTTTCCTTTGTTGTGCTTAGATTCTCTTGTCGGAGGTTCAACTTTCAGATCACTACTAGGATTGAATCTAGTGTTTGTCGAACTCCAAGAGTCACACACACACTTTTATCATGGGATCTATGCTTTTCACATAATGCATCACTTTCTTTTATGAGGAATTTTCTAGAGGCTGTGCACATTGTGTTTTCAAGTAATTGTGCTTCTTGGATAATCTTGTGTGTTTCAAGGTATAAATCTGAAATTCCTTGCTTGCTCCACCATATTATTTTTTGTCGTTTTTCTTCTTGTTCACTGTTTTCAGTATCTGTGGTTGCTTTTAGTGAGGGGGAGTTCGGTTAATCGTTATCTTGTCATTGCTTGTGTGGGTTTTGATCTTGATTTTGTTATTTGAGATTCCTTTGTCAATTCGTGACAAACAGGGGGAGAAATTTGTTTTTCATGTATTCATGTCATGTGTCGGGTGCATATGTCTTAGTTTTCAGGTTTTCATGCTACATGTTCTTAAAATCTCCAAGTTGCATCTATTCATGTTATTCATGTTTTTCATCTCATACTTCAAGATAATCTAGCCATATGTTTATTGCTTTTTCATATACTCTTGTGGGACTAATAGTTGTTTTGGAGATTGTGGTATTAATAGTTGTTTTGTAGATCATGACCTTGAGAAATAAGTTTGTAAAGAGATTTGGTTATAAGTGCTGGTTCCTAGTTGGTGGTGTTGTTCTTGTTTTGATTGGCAAATTGTTTTAGTGTTTTTGTTAAGAAAACTGTTTTAGCATGGTTTTGTCCAGGATTTGACAAAGGGAGAGATTGTTAGGACTCTTTGTTGTCAAATTCCATGGATCAAACCCAAGGTTGTAATTTTTTAAATTCACATGTTGGGTCAAACTAGGATTACTTTGGATTTCTCTAAGAAGTTGATTTTCTTCCAAAACTAGGATTACTTTGGAGTCCTTTAAGAAGTTGGTTTTCTTCCAAAAATAGGATTACTTTGGATTTTCTGTAAGTAGTTGGTTTTCTCCCAAAACTAGACTACTCATTAATTCCTCCAGATCTTCTTTTTGGTTCTTAAGGTTTATATCTGGGGATATTTTGTTAGTTTTCTTTGATGTTTTCATTGAGTATTCAACTCATGGTTTAAAAGAGAGTACATCAAAGGTTTTATTTGTTAAACAAAAGAGAGAATTGTTCTTCGGTGGATTCTGAAGAATTCGAGCCTGAAGCTTCGGTGGATTCTGGAGTGGCTCATCAGAAAGACAATTCCGTGGTGAAGATGGGGTTGGAAGAGGCACATAGAGGTTGGTTCAATTAGGCGTTGTGGATTCGCTAGATAATTGAGAGTATACCTGTGTAATTCCTTTAAATCTTCTTAGTGGATTGTTCTTGTGGCTGTTGCCCGTGGTTTTTTTATTACAATTGGAGGTGTCCAATTGTGGTTTTTCCACGTAAAATCGTTGTGTCTCTTTGTCTTGATTATTTGATTGTGATTGTTATATTCTACTTAAAATTGATACATAATCACAAATCAACATCTAAGAGGTTTCTAGATTTTTCAAAATCAAATTTCACCTTCTTTCGTATATGCTTGCATTATTATTATTATTATTATTATTATTATTATTATTATTCTAATGGTATGGTTTCCGCTGTACAATAGCAGATTAGTCTACACCTATACTATATATTGATATTGTCAACACCAGTTTTGATGACTTGAAAGCAATATATATATATATATATATAAGAAAAGTGGGATTTTTAATGACAATGCCTTTGTGAAATTCAAAATTCTCATATTTTTTTTAAGAATTCTTATTTTTTAAATAATTAAAAAAATCTTCTATTAGTTAGCTTTATAGAATCATTTAAAAAAAATAGTAATTAATTCATTTATATCCTTGATTTATGACTTTCAAATGGAAAGTATACTAATCAATTTCAAAATTTAAATTTGAAATGGATAAAAATTTTAAAAATATTTTAGATATAAAAGATTAGTTTGATTCTAATTCAAATTCTTTTATCAGATTTATATCTCACCCACATATATTTCACAAAAAAATTAAACTTATAAATCTCAAAGCCCAACTTCTATGAAAATATGAAATTGGGCAAAAAATTGGAGAAGAAAAGGAATCTTAAGAATTAAACAGGTGATTTGACCAATTATGCAAGAATTTTGACATCTTCTTGAAAAGAAACATTTCTTCAAAAAATAAAAAAATAAAAAGAAACATATGTTTGAAATCTCACATTGTGTTTTTTTGTTCTCTTTTTTTCTTTGACAGATTTTTTTCTTTATTTTAGTTTTAGTTTATTTGGTATTATTATTATTATTATTATTATTATTATTATTATTATTTTGGCTTCATAATTTAAGTTGGTTGTTGAAATTATAATAATGTAGTAGATGTGATTGTGCCTCCAAAATCTATTGTTCATTTCTTAAAAATTTTACAAGTATAATGTATAAGAAAAAAGTAGAAGTGGCAACGAAGAGCTAAAAGGTCAACGTAAAAAGTAATATTTTGCAATGCAATTGGAGTTCACACATTTTATTTTGAGAAAAATTTTACTAATTGAGAAGAGCGTTTGGAACCCATTCACGAATTTGAATGAAATCTTTGTTCAATCCCATTTACATTTCATTATGTTTTTTCTTCAATTATATTAATTTATGTGTTCCATTTTGTTGTAATATATAAGGAGAATGCTCGATTTAAATCCAAATATAGCTAAACTTAATTATGTAACTCTATAACGTTTTTGCTTACATTGTTATATTTTTATTTGAGATCTTCATTGGTTTAAATTTGTTTCTTTGCATAGATGCAGTGAGTACAATAATTAAGTAGGTTTTTAAATGATATGTTTCTTTTTTGCAACAAAAAGTCCTCTATACAAAGGAGCATTTCAAGTGAATGCATCTCAAATTCCTTAATAAACATACAAATAAACTGTGTTGTTTTTAACTCATAATAGTCTATATATATATAACGAAAACCAATTGTAGATAGGGTCTTTTGGACCCATTTGAAGAACAAAAACTCAAGATACATATTTTTTACTTAATTATTATTTAATAGTTAATTTTAATTACGTTATTGAATGTCATGTAATTTTTAAACAGATTGAATTCAATATGTGATTATAACGGCTTGGGTTAGACCTGACCCTTTCATGTTCTTGGATTCGGGATCCGATACTATTTATTGTTGTCTATACTTGTTCTTATCTTGTTATTATTCAGATTTAGTTGTTTGGAGTTGTTGGTTGTTTAGCGAACATATTGGGAGTTAGTTTTTTAAGAGAATTGCTGCATGTTTCTTTTCTTGTTTGCTCGAGCGATGCTTTTGTCACTCGAGCGGTCTTTAAGTTTTCTCAGTACTTTTGCAGGTCTGCAAAACTACTAAGAGTAGGGTGATCTTCGCTTGAGCGATCTTTTCTTCGCTCGAGTGGCTTTCTGTAGTTTCCAAAACTTCTAGGAGGGGGTCATTGTGTGTTCGAGCTGTGTTTTGGTCGCTTAAGCGGTGTCACTTACTTGTTTCTGACGCTCGCATGATGGTTTGGTCGCTCAAGCGGTCTATGTATATATCAGATCAAGGAAAGGACCATATATTAGATCGGGAAAAGGACTTTTTTGTCACTATTTCATTCATCTCTCTCTCTCTCTCTCTCTAAAACATTTCTAAATCTAATTTCTTCACTCTCTCTTTAGTTCTTGCCTAAAACCCTTCCATACACCCTAATCCATTGATTCCACCACCATAGTGCTTTGGAGTAAAACACAGAGCTTGTGGATGAGATTAATCTAATCAGAGAAGGTTTCATTTTCGATTCCACCAAACTTCAACACTTGTTCTGTTCTTCTTCTAATCTTAAGGTGTGGATTTCTTCAACCTTCTTGTATGATTCTTAACTTAGTTATGTGATCCTTGTCAAGTATTATGAGTTGGGAGATGGGGGTTTGATTTAGGGTTTGGGTTTTAAAATGTAAAAAGAGAGATTTTCAAAATGGGTTCTTGAGAAATGTTGTGGGAGTGTTAATACTATTGAGTTGTGTTGAGATGTTGAAAATTTCTTCTTTAAATGTGTTTTTCAAAGAAAATGATGTTTTATTAGAAAATCATTGATATTCGTTTTATGGAAGAAAAGGAAAAGATGCTGGGTTTGAAAGGATAAAATGAATATATTTGTTGATGATGAAAGTGAAGTTGGATATATGTATAATATTATCACTCCCATTTTGAGATTTATAAGATTATATCTGTTGTTGAAAATTTATCCGTTGAATAGAGATATCTGTTTTGGGTTATTAGTGAAGGATAGCTTTGATTGTTGTAGAAATTGCATGATGATTAGATTAATTGAAACTAATTATTCATACATCTTGCATTGTGCATTGTTTCGTACTTAAACATTGAAAATATATTGCTTTGAGAAAATGAGATGTATTGGTAAATCTGGTTAGGGGATGTGGTTGTGGTTTGTATTGTTAGCCTGTGTGTTCTTAGTGAAAGTCCAGAAACCCGCGCGATTAGGTGCTGATCTTTTCGGTTAGTACCGGTAAAATAGTTTTGGTAGTGCTTGTATAGCCTACTAGTAGGCACGTACTTAAAGATTCCCAGTGTTTTATATCCACTGCCCTATTTTTTGATATTAAAAGAATTTTTTTATGAATTGATATAAATATAACCGAGACATGACATTGTTTTGAAAGAGAAAGTATAATGTTTGGCAAATGGCATGCATATACCCATATGACTTTGTTAAGCTTCATACATTGTGTTCAAAAATCTCTACTGGGATTTAGCTCACCCTACATGGAAAATAACTTTCAGGTGCTGATGATATACCTCCACCAAGGATGTAGCTTGGAAGGACTTAGAGCCGAGAGTTTCTTTTTGTTTTTTTTGTGTAATTATTTTGTACAAGCCTTGGGCTTTCTATGTTTTGAGGGTAACTCACTTTTGTTATACCCAAGCATTAACTTGGAAAGATGTAGTCACTAGGGTATAAACTTATATGTACTTCCTTTTGCTCCAATTCATTTAAACATGTCATGTGCTATAGATTCAAGATCTATGATTTATGAATGTATATATGCATATGTCATCTTTTGTACGGTAACAGAATATTGATGAAGGGTTAATTTTATATAAATTGTTGCTTTTCCATTGAATATCATGTCGTTTGTTGTTATTATTTTGGGGCATTACAACTTGATATCAGAATTACTAGGTTTGAATACTTTGGGATCGTAGGATAGGTTTATCTCGCTAGATGATATTAGAAATTGTTAATCCTATGGTTTGATTTTGATGATGGCTAAAATATTATGACATAAATTGCGATTTTTTAATATACATTTGTTACAATCATTTGACACAAAACAATTCAAATCATTTTCACATATTTTCTTATTCAATTTCATCCTTTGATTGATTTCTAGTGTTTCTTAGCAAGAATAATGCAAGTCCAAATAATAAATTCAAATGGAAGAAAAATAGAAGGAAATATGAGCCTACCTAGAATCTCTTTGCAACAGCTAGTTTTTCTATGGTTACAAAAGAAGCTTTGTAGAGAAAAGAAAAGACAAAGAAGTGGTGAAAAATTGTACATGATATTCAAGAATTCTTAAAACATTGCGTTGTGCATTTTCATTGAGCTATATAATTTCTTTGAAAGAAATTTGTTGAGTGTTTGAGCTTTTATTGTAAAAGGCTTTCCAATCCCTTATCATTTTTTCTTGTAAAAGAGAATTATATTTTTGTGAGTGATTTTTTTAGATAAAATCACTTAGGCTAGGTGTAACTAGCCCCGGATTCACAACTAGTTGGTTGGAGTGATCGGGATTGATTAATTATTAAGGTTCACTAGCACCTGTAAAGCTAGGAGTGTTATTTCTATTTGATGAATGGTGAAGAAATCTCAGGGAGGATCTTGAGGAGTGGACATAGGCTTGGTTTGAGCCGAACCACTATAAATTCTGTATTTGCTCTTCTTTTCCTTTGCTTAATTTATTTTGATTAGTCTTATTTAAATTGTTTCATATTTATTTCTCATTTGTATTAAATTTTAATTTATTACTCATTTTTATTGTTTCATATTGTTAATTGTTTATTATTTGGATTAATTTTTTAATTTGGCAATTTATGAGAAACCCAATTCACCCCCTTCTTGGATTGCTTTCTGGGTAACAATTGGTTTCAAGGCAAGGGCTCTAGTATTTTTTTTAACAGTCTTAGAATTGATCAATGACAACCATTATTGGAGCACAAATTATTATGGTCATTCACCTTCCAAACCTCTATATTTTTCTGAAATTAATTATAGTTATTGAAAAAAATATAATGATGATAATATATATTCAAGGTACAGACTAGACGGTATGGAAAATTATTAAAAATGGTCCAAATATTCCTTTCAAAATTGTAGATACAAAGAAAGTCCCTAAAACAGAAGATGAATGGAATGAAAATGCTATTAAAAGTATTCAAGCAAATGCTAAATCCAAACATCTATATAATATAGGAGAAAGGTTTTTGAAAATGTCCAAAATGTATCAGAGATACATTTAGTTTTAATGGTCTAGATCTTTTTAAACAAAAAATTAACGGATTAGAGTACTTTTTTTCCCGCCCATACACTTTCGACTTTCTCTCTCTCTCTCTCTCTCTCTCTCTCTATCCTCAAAACATTTTCCAAATCTGTTTGAAAAACATATCACTTGCCCCAAGCCCCCACTCACGCTCCTCTTTGTCTATCAAAACAGAACCTACTCACGCTTCTCTCTCCTCTCTCTTCTCACTCACCTCTCTTTTATCCTATCGCCGATGCAGACTACTGATTTCTCTCCCCAACCCTCTTCCTCCAAAGGCGACCTTTCCCAGCCGCCCTCTCTCCCCTTGGAGTGTAGACCATTCAAGTTGGTCAGCGATATAGCTTTGCACGAAGAATGACTTTTGGATTCGAAAAACGAAAGAGCATCGGAGATGATTCTCAGTTCGTCGCTATTCATCACCTCTCGACATCGTCGTTACAACCTAGCCATCCAGATCTGGAATGGTGGAGTAACTGAGGAAAAAAAGAATTTTCTTTATGCTCCGGGGCTCTTCTGTGATCGACCAATACAACGACAACATTGGCTTTGGATGTTAGTGAATTGAGACAGTTATATAGCTGAGAGAGGGGGCGGTTTCGACGCAGAAGCCAATGCCATGGAAGTAGACAAGAAAAGGAAGTTTGTGATGTGGGTTGGGATTTTTGGGGATGTAGAGCCTTATAGATAAGCCAGTCTCTGGATCGATTACAATGTCTTTCAATTGGACACCAGTGTTGGAATTGGTTGAGAGAGGGACTGTATTGGTGCCTATTAATCTTTTTACTCTGCCATCTCTGTATACTTGAATGAAGTGTGGAAATTCATGAACTATTTCTTCATCTTTGGTTGAAGACATGGTGAAGAAATTGAAAAGAAACATAGTAAGGAAAGAGACAGTGGTGGGTTTTTTTTTTTTTATTGTATTGCGCATTTAAATGTTTGGCCACTATCACATCTTTATGTATTTTATATAATCAAATTGTATTGATATATTATTATTTTTTCAATAGGAATGCAAAAAATAATATCTGGTAGACAGAGCCTGCAAATCGCTTGGGCTGTTAATGGTATTTATTATTTATTTTTTAGTATCAAAATACATCTCAGATCGTTTATTTTTAATTTTTTAATCTTTATATAAATTCTATAATTATTTAAGAAAAAAACAAAGAAAAATTTATGAGACATCTTATCTGCTTTGGCTGTACGTCTTTTATGAGTGTTTTGTTTACTTTTAACTATTCCAAATAGTATTTATTTATTTAGGAGCAAAGTTGTGTAGAGTTTCCTGTTGTCCATAAAAAAGTTTGATAATCATTGCAGTTACTGAATTGAGTGATCAATAGGAAAATGTACTAAGTAATCAATAGGAAAAGATAGTGGCAGATTATGGGTTGTCATGAAATCATGCCATTTTAAAAAAAAAAAAAAAAACCATCATTTGGTTGATAATTGTTTAACTAAAGAAATTGAAATCATGCCATTTTCTTTTTTAAACCATCATTTGGTTCATAATCGTTTAACTAAAAAAATTAGGGGTATCTAAACAAGTCTTTTGGAGTTTCAAATGTGATGGCTTTACATTTTCTCTCTTTACATATTTCTCTCTACATTGATGGATTACAAATATGATGGGTTTATATATGTCTATGATGAAATCAAAATACCTACAATTATAATGGGTTTTGATTTTGGTTTTGATTTCATCTTTATAAAATTGGAGTCAGTGGGGAAAGATAAGGGTCCAAACTTGGACAGTTGCTGTGCTCTGATTTCTAATACCATTAATACTCTTCATGTTGCTAGGGCTGATTTTAATATTTAATTTTCTCATTTTAAATATTTCTTTTTTCCTTAGAAAGGGTTTTAATGTGATTGCTAAAGTACATCTATTGTAAACAATGAAATGAATATTAAAAAAATCTATTGTAGACATTGGGTTGACCTTTTCTTTTTTTTTAGTTCTTTATATTGTTATTTCTTCTCCTCTTGACTAAACCAATCTATTAGATGTTTATATTTTTATTTGTTCTCCTCTTGATTGGATTTTATTATCCGATTTGCTACCAAGTGATTTGAAAAAAAACATTTGACTATCATATATGGTTGTTAATTTTTTTTAAGGTTGTATGAAAATTTTCAAGAATATACAAGTGATTTAATATTGTTAATTTTTTATTTCTTGGTGTCTAAATTTATATAACCAAACACTTTTAGGTTGAAATACAACAGTTATGGACAATATCATTATTTTTGGTCAATTTTTTTTTTCCTTATAAATTTAAGTACGTCACTTATAATGTAAGGCCTATTTTTTATTTATTTATTTATTTTTTTTTATTTTTATAACTTATCATATCTAATTTTTTTTTTCTAAAGGCATGGTGTAAATAATGTTGGGATTAAAATGCAGATGTAATTTATACATATTATGTTAAAATTTATGGAATTTGTGTCATTTTTTGATAAAGATACTAAAAAAATATAAAAATATATTATTCTTCTTAAAGAACTTATAACAATTATATTTGTACATTTTCCTACAAGATATTTGGATGGTTTAGATCTGTTTAAATTATAAAACAATAGCTGAGTTATATTTTCCAAAAAATGTCCTACATGTACATTTTCTACTTTACCACTTCTCTCTCTTACATTTCTCTTTTTTCACCCATCCTTCCATGATCCCATGATCCCACCTTCCTCCCTCATTTCTTTTTATTTTTTTATTTTCTCCTTTTTGTTCAATATATTTTATACATATTTTCATATAATGTATTTATGCCCGTAATACACTATGAGCATACATACAATTTTCATATAATTATATAAGCAAAAGTATTATTGTATGTATGCCCGTGAAAATTGTATGTATGCTAGGCACATCTATCTATCTAGCTATATATTGTATAAGCAAAACGAGTTTTCGTGAGGAATTTTATGAGAACTCCAAAATTTTATAATAAATTTGTGAATTTATCAAATTAAAAAATAAATTTAAATAATATTGGGATTACAATTATATTTTAATCCTAACATTATTTATACCGTGCCTTCAGGTACGGGCATACGCTAGTATAATATATTGTGCACTTGATCTTAATGAATTTAATAGAATTTTTGCATGTGACACTGTTAAAGAAATTTGGGATAAATTAGAAGTCACGCATAAAAGCACAAATCAAGTTAAGGAGTCACGTATTAATATGCTTATTCATAATTATGAATTATTCAAAATGAAATTTGATGAATTTTCTTTTCTAAATGTTTACCAGATTTACTAATATTACAAATTCTTTCAAAAATCTTAGTAAAGTATATATTAACAGTAAAATGGTAAGAAGAATTCTCAGGTGCTTACCAAAGAATTGAAAACCGAAAGTGATGGCAATCCAAGAAGCCAATGATCTTAACACACTTGGTTTAGATGAGCTTCTTAGGTCATTAATGACCCATGAGATTTTGATGAAGACCGACGATGATGACAATGACAAGAAGAAGGAAGGAATCACATTCAAAATATCAACTCAAAAAAAAGATGAAGACGGCAACAACTCAAGTGATAAGGATGGTGACATTGCCATGGTCACTAAAAAGTTTAAAAATTTAGTGCAAAGTGATAAACAATTTAAAAAAAGATTTCACAAAAAATCATTCAATAAAGATGAAGAAAAGAAAGACCAAATAATCTGTCATGAGTGTAAGAAATCGGGTCACATTAAATATGATTGTCCCAAAATAAAGAAGATGAAAGAGAAGAAGAATTGCCAATGAGCTATGACAGCATGGGGAGAAAGTGACTACAGTAGCTAAGATAGCGAATCAAGCGACTTGGAAGTGGCAAATCTTTGCTTCATGGGGATTGAAGATGGTGAGGTAATCGAAAACTCTATTTCCCATGAAGAATTGCTAGATATTGTTCAGGAACTTCAGGAAGATTTTCAAAAGATAATTTCAAAAAATTCTACTATTAAAAAATCAAATACTTTGCTTGTCAATGAAAATGAAAGTTTGAAAAAGGAAAATGATTCTTTGAAAAATTCTTTAAATGATTTGAAAATTAAAAATAATTCTTTAAAAGAAAATATAGAAGATTTAAATAAAATAATTTTTAAATTCACACAAGGAAAATAAAATTTTAATCAATCACTTGGAAATCAAAGATGTGTTTTCGACAAAGCGGGTATTGGATACAAATCTCACAAGAAACAAACTTTTTATAAAAATTTCTTTGTTAGAGCTTGCTCATCTAGTCGCCCACATATTACTTGTCATTATTGTTTTAGAAAAGGGCACTCATTTTCATTTTGTCCTTACAAGAAAAATTTATTAGGAATAAACATGAGATGGGTTCCAAAATCAAGTAATTCACAAACTAACAATCACAGACCCGAGAAGATATGGGTACCAAAATCAAATACTTGATTTTTTTATAGTTGTGCTACAAGGCAAAATCCGAAAAAGGAAAATAGTACTTGGATATTGGGTGTTCAAGACACATGACTGGAGACAAATTGGCGTTCACTACCTTATCTCTAAAAGATGGTGGATGTGTAACATTTAAAGACAACAACAAAGGAAAAATCATCGGTGTAAGTAGTATTGGTAAGAGGCCCTCTCCCATTATTGAAAATGTTTTACTTGTTGATGGATTGAAATACAATTTACTTACTATTAGTCAATTGTGTGACAAGGGAAATAGAGTTATCTTTGAAAAACCTCTTTGCAAAATAGAAAATCTCAAAGATAATAAGACTTTATTTGTTGGCCACCAGCATGATATTGTTTATGCTTTTAATTTTTTTTTTTTTGATTTGATTTATTATCTTTTAACATTACATGCCTCTCTGCACTTAGTGATAATAGTTGGTTGTGGTATAGAAGACTTGGTCATGCTCACATAGATTTAATTTCAAAACTTTCTAAAAAGGATTTAGTTATTGGAACTTCCTAAATTTTTTTTTGAAAAAGACAAATTATGTGATGCATGCTAACGAGGAAAACAACTTAGAATTTCTTTTAAATCAAAAAATATTATTTCAACTTTTAGACCACTGCAACTATTACACATGGATTTAATTGGTCCTTTAAGGACACTTAGTCTTGGTGGCAAATAGTACGTTCTTGTTGTAGTTAATGATTTCTCTAGATTTAAGGATGAAGCTTTTCCAAACTTTTCAAAATTATCTAGGAAGCTTCAAAATGAAAAAGGTTTTGTTATTTCAAGTATATGAACGGAACATGATAGAGAACTTGATAATGATTATTTTTGAAAATTCTAGTAATGAAAGTGGTATAGACCATAATTTTTCGGCTCCTAGAACTCCTCAACAAAATAATGTAGTTGAGAGGAAGAATAGGACTCTAGAAGATATGGCTAGAACCATGCTTTTTGAAAATTCTCTACCAAAATATTTTTGGGTCGAAGCTGTTCATACTACTTGCTACATTGTAAATCGGGCTATGATTAGACCCATTTTAAAGAAAACCCCATATGAGCTATGGAAAGGAAGAAAACCAAATGTAAGTCATTTTCACGCCTTTGGGTGTACATGTTTTATTTTGAACAATGACAAAGATAACTTGGGAAAATTTGATTCTAAATCTGATGAAACTATTTTCCTTGGTTATTTTCCAAGAAGTAAAGCATATCGTGTGTTTAACAAATGAACTTTAATTGTAGAAGAATCGTGTAACGCCCCGAAGTAATTAACATTAACCCAACTTTTAATAGTGCTACAATTAATCAATAATCTCATAATTTCTATTTATTATATCTTTGATTAGTACAACAAAAATATTTACCAATTCTAGATTTTGAATCTATAGCATATGGCATAGATACAAGTGTAAAAAGAGAAATAAAACCAAGTAATGAAATGCCTTAATGGCTACAACTTTCCAAGGCGATGTTTGATTACAACAAAATGAGTTTAAACACAATACAATAAAGCCCTGGGCTTAAACAAAAATAATTACATCAAGAAACCAAAAATGAAGCCTTAAGCTCCAAGTCCTCCCAAGCTACATCATTGGTGGAGGCATATCAACAGCACCTGAAAGTTGTTTTTTATATAGGATGAGTTACAGTCCAGTAGAGATACTCTAACACAGTATATGAATCTTGGCAAAATTATAAGGTGAATGCATGTGCATGCCATTTGTCAAATATTCCTCGGTTTTCCATCTTAAAAACAATGCAATGGCAGATTACACTACAATAAATTACACTTTTGGCGACCAAATTTTTAGTCGCCAAAGGTTGTTTTTTAGTCGGCGAAAGTCAATAGCGACTAAAGTTATTCGTCGCCCCATTGGTCGCCAAAGCCTAGTCGGCAATAGTCAACAGCGACTAAATTTATGTTGGTCGCTAATTATCTTATCTTTGGCTGCTAAAACGGACTTAGTCGCCAAATATGACGTTTTGGCGACCAAATATTTAGTCATCAAAAGTAATTAAATCAAAAAGAAATTCTCTTTCAGCGACTAAAATATTTAGTCACTAAAACATTTTAATCGCTAATAATCTTATCTTTGGCTACTAAAACGGACTTAGTCGCCAAACATAGTGTTTTGGCGACCAATTATTTAGTCGTCAAAAGTAATTAAATCAAAATGAAATTCTCCTTTAGCGACTAAAATATTTAGTCACTAAAACATTTTAGTCGCTAATAATCTTATCTTTGGCTACTAAAACGGACTTAGTCACCAAACATAGCGTTTTGGCGACCAATTATTTAGTCGTCAAAAGTAATTAAATCAAAATGAAATTCTCCTTCAGCGACTAAAATATTTACTCGCTAAAACAGTTTAGTCGCTAATAAGTGTTGAGGTTTTCGGCTACTAAAATGGACTTAGTCTCCAAACATAACGTTTTGGCGACCAAATATTTAATCGTCAAAAGTAATTAAATCAAAATGAAATTATCTTTTAGCGATTAAAATATTTAGTCGCTAAAACATTTTAGTCTCTAATAATAATACATTTACTGACTAACAATTTTAGTCACTAATAATAATACATTTAACAACCAAAATATTTAGTCGCTGTTAGTTTTCACGACGAAACATTTTAGTCGCCATAGGATGCCATGTTCTTTTGTGACTAAAATCTTTAGTCGGCAAAAGTTTCTTCGCTCATCTTGATTTATTTTGGCTACTAACTATTTGGTCGCCAAAAGTCTTTTGTTTCTTTTTTACTACTAAATATTTAGTCATGAAAAACATTTGCTTGCATTTTTGGCTACCAAAATATTTAGTAGCCAAAAATTTTATAAATTTTTTTTAATTAATTTCTCGATCACCTGTATTTATTCTATTATTAGTACAATCTATACCCTGCATATAAACAAAATAATCCATATATTGATAAAATTAACAACCATTCCACAACATGCACACATTTCACTTTCAACCATCAAAAAAATTCATATTTAACATCAAATTAGTATTTCCAAAAGAAATTCCGTACAAACCAAGTATAATCCAATCTCAAAAATATAATTCCATAATAACAGAGTATTAAACATAAGACTCAACTAAGTGAAACTCCACTTCAGATGGTCCATCTTCGTCCATGGTGGTCAATCTTCATCAAGCCATAATCCGAGGCACGACTGGAAAAATAAGTGAAACTCAACTTCAAATGGAATCCAATAGTTGTGAGGTAGACAAAGAAGTTTGAACATTTAAAATGGCCCTAAATATAAAAAGCGACTAAGATACGTCTAATTTTGAAGCATATTAAGGATAAACATAAGACTCAACTAACCTATCCCCACTAGTACACATGAAATTGTAATATCAGCATTTCTGTCGATGTGATTCTGTTAGTGCATTACAAAGAATTAGCAAGATTTTCAAAATAATAATAATAAAATTGTTAATTCTAGTAAGGCAGTGAATGTGTGTACCTGCAATTCATCTGTAGAGAAATGAATTGTAGTGATATTTTTAGAGAAATGAATTGTGTACTGGTAACAAGCTTGAATCACTTAAATCATCTGTAGAGAAATGAATTTCATTGCCTTCTTCACCTAACGTTTCCGCTTCTATTGGAATTGCTAACATGGGATGATCTCTAAAATGTGGTGGAGGAAGCCGGTCTGCATCTAGCACTTCATAACATGCCTCATATAAATCAAAATTAGGGCAAACAGTGCAATGCCACCTCCACCTAAGTATAGGAACAGTTGAACAACCATCACAACAGTATTGAACTGATGATGTAATAGTCTTCTTCAACAGTGATCTGAGTATTTCGAGTAGCTGAGGTTGTCACATTGGCAGGCACAGGAATTGGTGCTGCATTATCCACCATGTCATTTGTGCCTAACATAGTTTGTTTTGGAAATGGAACCTGAAGTAACCTTGAAGATAGCTAAGCCGAAGAGACAGTGAGGCAAAAGAAAAAGAAAAAGAAAAAAAAAAGTTAATAACTTGAAAGCAGAAAGAAAAAACGAGTAGTTAAGGACATACATATACCTGCTTAGATGTCTGAACAGCCTCATTGGAGAACATAAGTTTCTTGAATAATGAAACAGCAGGGGCAACAAAGTGCCCTCCTGCATCTTTTCCATGCAAAGCAAGATACTCGGCATAACAATAAATTAGTTCCACAGAGGATATAACGATGTTATTCATTATTTGTGTGTCAGGCTGCTCTATGTCCAAAATTCCCCATAATACTTGCATAAGCCCATCCACCACTTCCGAACCTGCACGAGGTGATAGCAGTTGAGCAACGAACAGCAAAACAATATGTATAGGAAAGTATGTAAATGAAAACCTTTTTCAGAATTAGATGCCTTTGATCCTTCTAACTTTAATACTGTGACTAGGGATGGCAATCCAACCTGGTTACCATGTATCTGCCCTGCTCCACTCTAACCCTGATGGGGGTAGCTTTGGGGTATACTCAGGGTGGAGGCAGGTTAGGGATGCATTATCTAAGCCTGACTAAGGCTCGGAGTGGGCCTCGGTAAATAAAGAACCCATCCATGCCTATTATGCAACAATTTGCAAAATCTGATGTATAGCCTCTATTCCTATTCTGATCTACAACACATCAGCAACTAACATAATCTTCATTTCTTTTCTTTTTTTAAAGAAAAGGCTCTCGCTTAAATGCAGCCCATATCAAATTGCATAGTATAAATGAGCAACCTGTCTCTCTATCGTTGACAACAAAGTTACAAAAAATAACAATAAAATAAGAATGAGAAGAGAATGAAAACAGAAAAAACACATGGGTACATTTCTTTAAACTATAAACTTAGATATGCCAACCCAGGGAAGAATTTTCAAGACACACAAAATTTTTTACATCCCATCTGTGTAATTAATCTCTGTGGTTAATTCATAGCTCCCAATTTCGAAGTTTCCCAATTAATATATTAATACCACCAAAAATTATTGAAAAATAACAATAAACCATTTAAATGCATAGAAATTTGTCAAAGATTGAGATTTCATTCCACTTCCTCTTTCTTTCCATTGTTGGCTACTTTGAGTATTTTGTTTATACTGACTAATTGATAAATAGTATTAATATATCTATATATATATATTGTTCATGCCATTTCAACTATTTCAACTATATATATATGATTTGGAACATTTGCATTGAAGCACATTTATTCAATTTAAGGGATTGAGATGTTGGCATCATAAACATTATATATTAGGCTACTGTATTGCTTCTAATCAGACTAATAGTGTTTAAGGGGTGAAAGTCCAGAAAGCAGGAACAAGCTCGGCTAGAAGCGTCATTCTAACTGTTTACGGGTGTACAAGCGGTGAAATCCAAAGAGTAGTCCAATCACCACTCTAGCAAGATGGGTCGATTTGGGGCTAGATCGAATTTGGGGTTGGGTGTGAAGGTATATGCGAATGGAAGAAGACATAGAGAGGGAGTCAGAGAGAGAGAGAGAGAGAGAGAGAGAGGACATACCTACCTGAGAAAAAACGACGGTGGTGCTAACCCTTGCGGTAGTGCTCGTGTAACCTTCACGATGTGATCGTGCAACCCTTGCGGTGGTGCTCCAGTAACAGAGAGGAGGGCAGAGGTGTGAGGTGTGAGACGTGAGAGAGAAGAGACCCAGAATAGTGGGTTTATTTAATTAATGGATTATTGTAACACCCCAAATTCCTAGCCCAAATGATAATACAACAATCATGGTTCTTTCAAGGAAAACTAAATATAAATCTCCAAACTTACATTACATGATACAATAATTCTTCATGCAACAATACATTAATCCAACAACAAGTAAATAAACAAATAAATACCCCCAAGAGTTTACAAGTTTCCAAGTCTTGAGCCTGGTTACACAAAACGGTTATTCAAACCCACACAAACACCCCTTGGCTTACACACAAAGTCACAGCAAAATGAGAGCATTGTACTCCCAACACACATACTTCCACGCCCCTAGTTGGGTGGAATCACCACATCTTTTCTTGAACAAAAATCCCATAGGGTGAGCATAAAGCCTAGTAGGAAATTCTTAACCAAAGTATATACATTTTATACAAGTCTCAAGAGATGAAATACACATGCCACGCTATGCCCTTTTTGAAGATAAATCACATTTTCATCTTTTAAAAACCATCATGCTCAATGATATCATACAATTTCAATTGTTCAAAACTTAACAATTTTATTTCAAGGACAGTAAATACGACTCTGGCAATCCCTAGGTCGGTGTCTGCAAGTAGACTATACAAGTACTACCAAATTGTCATTTTTACCGGTATTAACCGGAAGGCTCGACACTTATCCGCGTGGGTTTTTGGTCTTTCACCCCGGACTCTTAGACCAACTTATTCAATATCATCTACACCACCTATCAAGACTTACCAATGTATTTACCCTAAAACCATTCCATGAAAACTTGTTTCTCAACATTCTTTTCTCAATGTAAGTTTTCAAATCAACTTTCAAAGTTTGATGTAATCAAATGAATTGATATGCCAATTTCACAAGATGAATATAAATACTTTTATTCCAATTCATCATCCAAGGAATAACACAATTCCCTCTTCTCAAGTATCCTCAACAATTTGTTATTTCAAGACTATTTCAACGTTTTGAACAATAATTTCTAAAATGAACAACAATTCTCACATTCCCTGAAATTCATCATTTATATAAATATAAATAAGAAATTTTCCAAACATCCATTTATTTTGACACACAAAATAAATATAACAATATCATTCATGGATTTTCAATCTTCTAAAAAAAATTCCCAAATTCTAGGTTTTCTCACCAAAACTATACAACTCAAATCTTTTGAAAGAAAACTTTTCAAAATCATCTTTTCTCCAATCAACGAAGATCAAAACCCATAAGATCATTTTAAAAGAACAAGAGACAAACCCACTTTCAAAATCGCTCAACTTCTTGAATGCTTTCTCTAATCTAGCGATTTTGACCAAGGCTGGATCAATGTCATTGATATCAAAAGGAAAAATCCCTGCAGGAGGTTAAATCGGACGACGATAAGCTGGAGCCGGGAGAAATATGTCCTGAGGATCTGGGACTGGTAGATTTTCTGCTGGCGGGGGTAGATCCAAGTTTGGCTGAGCAGTAGGGATTGGATGCACAGTTGACGTTGATGCCCCAGATATACGCCTCAGATCGGCAATGACTTCATCTTGTGCAGCCATCTTTTGGTTTACAGTGTCCATAGTCCTTTGGACAACAATCATCATAGCGGCGAATTCTTCTACGTTTGGTGTTGTTTTCTGTGCCATTGCTAACCCAAGTGAACTAGATGCTGGTGAGTTGATTGATTGAGAACAGGTGGGTGTTTGTGGGGTGCTTTGTACTGATGCTAATGATCGGCTGTTCCTTTTCCGTTGAGTGACTAGAGGAAGCGAGACTCATGGGCTGACCACCACCAAGGTCTCGAGCTTTGCACAGCCTACCAAAACAAGTCCACACAACTGGGGAAATATCGGGTCTTTCTGAAGCTATGATGGTAAACTACCTAGCAAAAAGAAAGAAAGAAAAACAAAATCAAAATCGGACAGCACTCCAGCTCCAATCCACAACAATCAATGATACATAGCTGAACTGTAATCCCCACTGAACTCTGTTTTCAAACCTTATTGATATGAACCATCTTGTACAGTCTCACGGTAAAAGCACATATCAAGTAAAAGAATCAAAACACCCCTATGAGGGGATAGGGTTACCCTGTCCTAGATTTTTGGCATGATCTGGGCTGTACTATTTCAAACAACAAGTTTCAAAACATCCTACAAATGGGTGGCATGCTGTCCTAAATTGGAATAGTCACTATAGTTTCACTATATGCAACTAGGTCGAATGGTCAAAGGGTACCTTGGCAAGATTACCTAATATACCTCTCACACCTAACACCGAGAAGTAAAAGGAGGATCAAATGGTACAACGGTAGTCCAGATCCAAGGGTTGTGCTCTCAACATGGCAGAGCCCATGACCGGTCAGCCTTTTGGAAGGCCTTTCGAGAGAGCCTCTGGCAAATCGTCTAGGAATAGCAGTCGGCAAACACAGTGATTTTAAGCGCACCAATGCAAATGCAAAGAAACATATAAGCGTAAATAAAAAGTCATATCATGAGTTTCAAGTCAAGTTCTCAAATTCCCCAGCAGAGTCGCCAGAAACTGTGGCCCGACATTCCGCACTCCTTTCAGAAGACGAATAACCCTACAGTTCAGACTCCACTTGTGGTTCTGAATCTGATTTCACAAGTGCAATATGAAATAATGAAAACACAAAAAGAGTCCAAATTCGATAATTCTTTTTGGAAAATTGATGTTTGAATCAAATGGCAAAAATGGACTGCTTTGCCAGATTTCAGAGTCGTTACCTAAATATTTTTGAAAAATTTAGGTAACCCAAGACTCATGCCAAAGGCCATTAGTCCGTCATCACGAAAGTGTCTCGGCTCATGAACTTAGGTACGAGAGGGGAAGGTCATGAATTAAACACCCCACTCGCCCGATCAAAGATCGACCTTTACTAATCATGATGTGTTTCTTATTTACATCATATGCTTTTGTTTCAATTTATTAGCTATTTTACTATGTGATGCGCACACAAGGTATAGACTAGTTTGCAAGAATTTGAACATTTGATCTCATGTTTTGTTTTGAAATTGTTTTGTGAATTTGCCACTTTGAAAGAGTTGGCTAAAATGGACACTTAATCAAATCATCCCAGTTCAAGCACCTAGCTTTTATCCATAGGCATTCAAGCATTTAATCATTTAAGCAATTAGCCTCATGGCGAGCATGTTAGACATGGCAACACAAACATCCGATGCAAAATGCTAAAACGATAAAAGCTCACCTAGTACTCTGAGCCAAAACAATGCAAAATAATTAGAAAAATATGCATGCTCCTAATTAAATGCAATATGACTAATGCAACACATACATTATGTATTTTAAAGGCTCGACTATGAGCATGGCATATGATTGCGTTCAAGACATGTGAGAAGCACGTATTCAAGTAATAAATTTTGAACATTTGATATTGAGTTAACATGATGAGCCAAACCTTATATGCATGCAAGACAAATGGATATGAGACATAAGCATGCTAACGAAACGTGATGCTCTATACTAACTATCATAAGCGAATAAATAAAAGGGAGAAAGACGCAGGGTTGGAAGACATACACATTATTACAACATTTGATCCCTCATGCAGGAGGGTATGAATCAATGTCCGAAAGTCCGAATTAACTAACTAGTACAAAACTGGGCGAATGAATAATAATTTACTTAACTAGGCTAATTAACTACTTTATTACAACAATTTAACTAGCTATACCAATTAACTAAGCTAATTAACTACTTTATTACAACAATACTAAGTACAATAAGATTAATTTACAACTATGATAATTATAACACTAATGAAACAATTAATCGCGTTTGACAAAGATGTAAGTGAAGATGGATGAGGGTTGCATGCACAGTGCCTGAGAGCTACTCTGTCTGTCCAAGCCAGCTCTGTTTCACCTTCACCCACTGCCTCTGTTTTCTACAAAACTGCACTGCTGGCCACATACTAAAGGCCGGCCGTGCATTAGTGATGGCCGGCCGAGTCTACAGATGACTGGCCATGCCTCAATTTGGTGCGAAACTCTGTTTTTGTGTTCTAAGGTAAACCGGTGCAGACAGCGTGTTCTCAAGCTCTGTTTGTCCCATCTTTCCTTCTCTATCATGGAGAGGGTCGAGAGAAGGATGAAGTTGGTCCCGAAACCATCAACGAGCAAGTTGATTGTTTGATGATTCCGGACACAAGTTTGGACAAAAGTCAATGAATGCAATGAATAAGATCACCTCTCCCTCTTGTCATAGAGTGAGCTCAAAGAGGGAGGTTGCAACGCTTCAAGAATAATCAAAATGCCATAAATTAGCATGTGATGACTCTTGACACAAGCAACTTAGCATAACGTCCGGCCAAGTTCAAGCAATTCTAACCATTTTCTTTATATGGGTTGTTCCAAGTTTTAAGCCAATTTTATGAAGCCTTGCCATTCTTTAATCTATTTGTCTATAGTGATGTTAAAGTCCGCTAAATAAGAAGTAATGTCAAACGAGAGGTTCTTCTAACACATGAGAGAGAGACTATACCATTAACAATGAATCTTCGAAAAGATTAAGCCATTAGTTAGAAGTCTCTCTTACATGTTTTGAGCAACCTTAATCGGTTGAAATCACTCTCAAGCATGAAAAAGATAGATGGTGGATTGATTGTTAAAATTAGACTTTCAGACATGAAAATAAATTGAAGAAAAGCTTAGAACAATATATAACATGTTATGTAAGCACACTTATGAGACAACAAATGAATTAACCAAAGCTTGAACCAATTAAACAACTTAGGACAACCCTCAAACAGCCCCTATTAGATGAAAAACAGAGGCTCAAAGTTAATGAAAACAGCCTAAAAAACTAAGCAACAAAGAAGGGGAACAAGGCTAGTGAGCAAGAATAAGGAACGGTGGCTAACCCCCCCACTTTTGAAACCTCAAAGCATGATTTTTAGCCCTTTTTTAACTCTGAAAATTAGTGCAAGGAGCAAAGAAAATGAGTGTAAAAGAAAGATTTGAGCTATAGGTAAAGATATAGAAAGAGTGTAAACTCTCTCTACTCTTTTGGTAGCTCTTCAAACCCAATCTTAAACACTTAGAATAGACTCAAAGCAACACAAAACAATAGGAACTGAGTAGGAAATGAAAGATATGAAAGCAAGACAGAAGATAAAAAGCTTATACCTTGCAAATAAGTTAGCTTTTGATTATGATCCAAGCTTAGTCTTAACCTACTCTTAAGCTTGAATTATGCTTCTCAAAGATCAACCAAGACTCTAAGATGGTGAGACAAGGTTGTGTATGGTGTATGAAGATGACACAAGAGAGCTAGGTTAGCTCAAAGATTGCTTGCCATGGAAGAAGGAGGAAAGAGGAGCTCTCAAGGTATATATAGGCTTTCTAAATTTTGTTCAACCCACAAAACAATAACACAGCTTCGTTTTATAGAATTTGAGCCAGAAATATCATAAATATCTTCAAAAATAGATAGCTGGCGACCTCTCGCCCAAAACAGTGTTTCTTGCCACCAAGGCCCGACCGCCCATTCATAGCCACGGCTGGCCATTACTGATGCACGACCAGGCCTTGATGCCCTCCCCTGTTTTTTGGTTCAAACTCAGCTTAGGGTGGTAAAAGGTCAAAAAATGAGACTCAAAGGTTCAAACAAGGTAAATGTTGAAGATTTGAGGTTATTTCGAGAGCCTGACTGAATCCGAATCGCTGTGAATTCAAAGCATATAATTCAGCTTTCATCATCGAGTGTAGCGAACCAAGCGCCTAAGCCTTGTGGGTGGTCAAAATGGGGTGTCTACAGCCACCTAAGGCAAATTAATATGTTCAAAAGTTCTCAAGCTCATAAGAAAAAAAAGGGCAATGAAAGGGATCATTAGGTCGACTAGTTAGCGACTAGCAAAGGTACAAAAGGTTTACAATCCCTGGTTGAGGTGACGAGGGACAAGAGATGTTGAAATGTGGAAGGGCTTGCTACTAGCGATTATAGAGGAGTCGTGGGGGTTCCGTGCCCATTAAGGTGACAAGGAACAACAAGGTCTCCCTTTTCCTTTTTTTCTCTCTCTCTACCTTTTGTTTTTCTCTCTTCATCATTTATTTCTTGCTCACTCTTAATTTTCTCACACATTCCCAAGCTAATTGATGCCTTTAGAGCGGTGGTTAGCATTCTCTTTATGAAAAACTTCATAGTTTAACTCTAGGGTAAATTAAACTAACCTCCCTAAAAATTAGATTTTTCTCTCTCTACCTTTCGTTTTTCTCTCTTCATCATTTATTTCTTGCTCACTCTTAATTTTCTCATGCATTCCCAAGCTAATTGATGCCTTTAGAGGGGTGGTTAGCATTCTCTTTATGAAAAACTTCATAGTTTAACTCTAGGGTAAATTAAACTAACCTCCCTAAAAATTAGAAAGAAAATAGCAAGCCTGACATGCTTGGTACAATTACACTATACTTTCCTAAGATCTAACATATCATAACCTTTTTTCCTCTCACCATTAGTTATACTGTTATAATATGAATGAAAAAGTAATTTTTTCAATTCTTTTACACTGAAATATATATACTTTTGTCATTTTATACATCATCTGTGTTAGTTATGCTTATTTTACTCTTACTAAAAAGAAAATCAATACAATTATGTTAAACTTGTAAGACTTATTGTATTTTTTTTTTTTCAAATGTCAAGGAAATCAGTATAAAATAGCTTTTAACCAATCATACAATGACACATGGCACAGACACCATGTCAACATGCGTATGGCACATGACGTTGATGCCAAAGAATGCATCAACATACGCGTCGACATTTGATGTTAGCACACGTATTAGCACATGTGTTAGGGTTGTTGCCAGGCAACGCATGGCACAATTTGAACCACTCATCTGAATGGTAGAAAATTGCAATCTGGCGACATGTGGTTCAAATCATGGCCCTCAAATGTAATTGGATATGTCCATGCACATGTCACGATGTTATCATGATGTCAACGCCCAATGCCTTTCTTTTTATTTCTCCATCATCCCCTCTCATTCTTGTATTTTCATTTCAACCCCAAGGATAATACAACCGTCCTCCTCGAGTTCATTCTCTATTTCTAGTTTGACCCTTGCCGATTTTGATTTATTGCTTTTGGGCCTTTTTATTACAATTTGGCCCCAACTCCTTTTCTTTTTCTCTACTTAGCCCCCTAATTTTCTCTATAAATATAGGCCAACTCTCTTCAGTTTTGGAGGGGCTCTTCTCCACAGAGCTACCTCTCTTTTTTGAAAACCAGAGAACACACACACACACACACACACACACACACACACACACTCTCTCTCTCTCTCTCTCTCTCTCTCTCTCTCTCTCTCTCATTTTACACTTTGTAAATGGCTTAAAATGCTATATTGAGTAGATTAGTTCTTAAGCTTACAATTACTTCTTTTTAGGCTATTGTCTAAGCTTTTACTTCTTCTTAGGCTATTGTCTAAACTTGTGTGCAACATTTTTGTAACCTTGTTTAATGCTTGTCATACAATCTTTTTCTTAACCAAATAGCTTATTTTGTACAAGTCGTATGCATAGTTGTGCCTCATTATTTCTTATATTTCTTTAGCTAGTTGCTTACAATATTGTGACTTGTCTCTAACTTTGAGGCACATCAACGAACTTATTGTCTTTGCTTGCCCTTTCAAACTAGGATTTGTTTAATGTTTCTATAACATGACCAACTGAATATGAGGCCTACGTGATGAAGTGATTTTTATTTAACAAAAATATAGAATCATTTATTGAAATTTTGAAACTTAGAATCATCTATTGAAAATTTGAAACTGGCAATCTACGCATTTGATGTCATCAAAAATTTAGAGATTATACAACAAATTCCCCAAGAGAGTAGAAGGAAGAAGAATTCTACATCATACTTCTCCTTTATCTCAAACTAAAATAATAAAATGAAAAAAGAGATTAAATTGTCCCTACCGACATAAGTACTGTTTGGTAGAGCTGTGGGAAAGTAATTATAGATTATAACTTAACAGATTATAGTTTATAACTGTGAACATAAGTGGTCAACCTGGTTGGTGCAGGTATGTGATTATGAATTTGACTACCAGAGTAGTGTTTGGTTAATAAGCTGTAAAATAGCTTTTTACTGTATAATTGTCCTTTTTGCTCTTATATGATATAAAAATGATAATTTTGTCATTTTTTTTCAGTTTTAATTTTAAAAAATTGTTTCATTAATAAAAGTTAATATAATTAGTATTAATTAGTATAAACTAATATAAAAATTGATACATTTGATAAAAATGTAATAGAAGTATTATTGTAACAATTTTTTTTCCATTATAAATTAATTAGTATCAATTAATTTCTTAATTAGTATCAATTAATACTAAAATTATTAATTAGTATCAATTAATGGCTTAATTAGTCTCAATTAATACTGAAATTATTAATCAGTATCAATTAATATTAATAATTAATTTTTATCAGTATCAATTAATATTAATAATCAACAATTGTTATTAGTTAGTATCAATTAATAATTAATTCACTACAAAATATATAATATTAATTTATTAATAATTAATACCAATTAATATTGATTTTTTTTCTTTTTCTTCAAAAATATACAATTTTTTCTTTTTTAATTAATATTAATATTAATATTGATTTTTTTTTTCTTTTCTTCAATTTTTTTTCTAGGGTTTCAACGCCGCTAGCGAACAACTGCCGGTGGCTAGGGTTTCAACGCAGATCAACGCAAAATCGCGATCGCGACGGCGACAAACAACGCAAATCGAGAGAGAGAGAGAGAAAGAGCGAAGGGGGGGAGATGGCGGTGGTTAAGGTTTCAGATCACAATCGCGATCGCAAAGAGAGAGAGAGAGAGAGAGAGAGAGAGAGAAGAGAGAAAGAGGGAGAGAGCACGAGTCGATCCTGACGGTGGCAAACAAAGTCGGAGAACAACGCAGCTGGAGAGAGAGAGAGAGAGAGAGAGAGATGGCAATGGTTAGGTTTCAGATCGCGATCGTGATAGCGGTGGTGACGGGAGGTTACGACGGAGCAGATCGTGAGAGAGAGAGAGAGCGAGCAAGAGAGAGAAAAAAGAGATCATAAAGAGAGAGAGAGAGTGAGGCGATTTCCGGCTAGCAAACTGCTATCTCTTCTCTCTCTCTCTCTCCCCAATGAGCAAATGAACAGTGTTTTGAGAAAATGAGTTTATACACTTGGGTTTTTCGTAATAGTTGAAATTGATGAGGGGCATTTAAGTAATTTTGCCCCTCAATTTTTACCTTCCATTTAAGCTAAATGGAAAAGCAGCTCCTCACCCACTCAAAGAAAAAGCTAAAAATCAGCTTATAAAAAGCTATAATCTACACCATTAAGCTACACTAAACACACAAAAATAACTTATTTTAAGCTATAAGTTGACTTAAGCTGAAAATAAGCCGTGCCAAATAAGCACATAGATGTGTTCAATTCAATCTAAGGGCATGGGCCCAGTCAATTTGTTACCTAGTTCCCTAAAAAATATACACTACATTGAAAACAATATTCAATTTGGATACAAAACGAAAAATATATATATATAATAAATAGCTATAAGTTTACTAGTGTAGGAGTACCCTTACATCACATTGCACTCCTATCCACACACAAAAAAAAAAAAAAGAAGAAGGAAAATATCATGAAAATGATCATGAAAGATTCTTCATCGTTAGATCACATATACAAAAAAACACCACATACTAATCAAAAGATGAAAAATCTTAATAATTTCATGATATTTTTTTCATAATCCCTAATATTATTCTAAATGGTCTCCATCAACATAGACACGTTCAATTTGAGCCCATAGGCCCAGTCACTTCGTTCACCCATTACCTGAAAAATATACACTATATTGAAAACAATATACAAATGTAGAAACAACACGAATAAAGAATTTAATAAATAGCTATAAGTTCTACTGTGTAGGAGTATCCATTGTCCATTCTAGAACAACAAAGCAATTGCACTGTATCAGACTTTGAATCCCAGTAGATTTCATAGAGATTTGTCAACAGATGTAGAGGAAGAACCAAAACCTGTTCGGATTGTTGTTGAATTCTGACTTTGGTTCCACTGAAACTATGGTTTTGCTTCTCTCGATGAAAGTCTCTCATAGCTTTAAACCTCAAATCTTCAGTGTAGGAATTAGGTTCTGGGATTACTTCTAGAATACTCATTTGGCCTTGGCCTTCAAGCATGCTCACTACCTCGGACATTGTAGGGCTAAGCGATGGTGATGCATTTGTGCACGAGAGTGCAACTTTAACCATCCTTTCCACTTCTACGTTATTGAATTCAGCCCCCAACTTCGAATCAATAAGGTCCGCCAAGTTTCCACCTTGTTGCAAGTGGCAGGCCTACATTCAAAGTAACTTGTTTCATTTTCCAAGAAAAAAAAAAGTTTGGAAGAAAAGAAATGACTGACAAGAATGTTCAATGTTGTCCTAGCTTAACAGTAAAATATTGAAGAAGAAAGGAAGTCCTCAAGTACCCATTCTAGCAGACAAATGCAATTGTTACTCGGCATTTAATTGTTGTTGTTCTTCCCACTAACAGTTTCCAAAGCTGCAACACCAAAGCTGTAAACATCTACCTTGTAGGTCAAGTAACCCCATAGTGCATATTCTGGGGCCATATATCCTCTACAAATCAAGATTTTGATGTCTTATTCAATATTCAAAAGTTACTTATATATATTGAATAAGGTGAGCATTTAACGATGCTTCGGGTAGGACAAGGTGACTCACATAGCTCCAGCAACTTGAGTGCTAATGTAGGATTTTTCATCTTCATTAAGCTTAGCCAATCCGAAGTCTAAAATTTTAGGGTTTAGGTTTTTATCAAGCAGTACGTTAGTAGCTTTAATGTCTCTGTGAACGATCTTGAATCTTGATTCTTCATGCAAAAAAGCTAAGAGAAAAGTTAGGGTTCATGAAAATTTTTCATGAAAATGATCATGAAAGATTTATGATCCTTGGATTACCTTGATGGGAAAAGTTAGGGATCATGAAAATTTTGTCATGAAAATGATCATGAAAAATTTATGATCTTTGAATTACCTTAATTAGTGTGTGGTTCTTTATTCTAAGTATAATCCAAGGGCCACAAAGCTTTCATGATTATTTTCATGAAAGATTTTTCATGATACCTAGCATTGCTGTACCTTGATTAATGTGTGGTGTTTTATTCTAAGTGTAATCCAAGGGTCACAAAACTTTCATGATTATTTTCATGAAAAATTTTTCATGATACCTAGCATTGCTGAAAAGCTAAACCTCTAGCAATTCCAATGCAGATATTAAGACTTGTTGGCCAATCAAGTATCAATAGTCTGTCATCTGGATTTTAACGTTACCCAACACTTGAACATTAGTAAAGCAATTAAAATAAGTGGCTAATAAAATCACTGTCAACAATTTTCACACTAAAGCGTGTGGCTATCAAGCAAATGACAAAACTTACCAAACAAAGCACGTGCAAGGCTATTGTTTTCCATGTACTCATACACAAATAACAATTGATCCCCTTCAATACAACATCCATGAAGCTTAACAAGGTTTGGGTGTTGCAAACAAGAAATCATCCCTATTTCATTCAAAAATTCGCGATTTCCTTGCATTGATTTAGAGGAGAGTTGCTTCACTGCAATTTCAGTACCATCAGACAGTAGACCCTGCATCCAACAATTTCTTTAAAATCCATGCATATGCAGTAACCTAGGTTTATTATAGGGATAGCTAGAACACCTTGTAGACAGGACCAAAGCCACCTTCTCCAATCTTGTTTGCAGAATCAAAATTTTTAGTGGCAGCTTTAATTTGTCTCAAAGTAAAAGAACCTGTTTGCAACTCTAGACCTTCGAAATCTGTCCAGGAATGAAATGTAGAATGAGCCTCTACATGTTAACTCATAATTTGTTTTAAACAATTGGATCAAAAGAGAAGTTTTCAGATCTCACAACCTTCAATATTTTTCTCGGAAGTTACAAAAGTATTGCTGGTATACTAAAATAAGAATAAATCAACACAATGCGGTAAGCGCATACTTTCATCCAGTGCTCACCTTTTCCAATCTTTTTTCTTCCTTTCAAATATCTTTTCCACAAAAGGATACTGACAATTAGAAAAATAAGGAATATAGCCACAACTCCAACAGCAATATAAGTAGTAGCTGCCTTCTTTCTACCTTCTGAACAAAATTTGAAAGCTGCCCAAAAAAAAAACCCAAACCACTATGCTAATGAGAAAAAAATAGTCGTGAGCACAACCAAAATTTTGAACAGAGAATGCATTCATTTGATAGCTTAGAGAAAAAACTAACGCTCATAGAGCATATATTCTTTGCCAAAAACACTTACAAAGAGAAAACATGCTCTCACCTGTGCATGAAAATAGATACACACACAAAAAGAGAAGAACCAATTACACTAACAGTCTCAATAGTTTGGGACTCGTATCACTTTGATTCCTACTTTTTCAATTGTGACACATTAGAACTTGAATTTTGAATTTTGGTCCAAATAAGGACAATTGAAAATACCATTGCTCAATTTCAAGGGTAAAGTCGTCAATTTGATAAAATATCAACTAATTTGACAAAAATAAATGTCAAAAAATATTTTTGAATTTTGAAAAATAATTTTTACCCACCAAAGTTAAAATTATGTAAAATTGATAAATCTTTTAGACATCTATTTATTTATTTATTTTACCAAATTAATTTTCATTATATGTATGGATGATGATCATGTAATATGTGATTGTTAGGTTTTTAATGTCTAATCGATATATTTAATATATGAAATATTTTAGTTTTGGATTTTTTAATTTAATAATGATATCAAAGTTATTGACATATTTGACTTTTGGAAAAAAATAGAAACTAATTTGATGAAAATAAAAACCACCATATTACATGATTATCATCCAAATACATAATAAAAATTAATTTGGTAAAAAATAAATAAATAAATGTCTAAAAAAATTATCAATTTTACATAATTTTATCTTTAGTGGATAGAAATAAATTTTAAAAATTCAAAAATATTTTATTGACATTCATTTTTGTCAAATTAGTTGATATTTTATTAAATTGACAACTTTACCCTTGAAATTGAGCAATGATATCTTCAATTATTTTTATTTGAAACAAGGTTCAAAATTCAGGGTCAAATGTGTCACAATTGAAAAGTCATGGATCAAAGTGACATAAGGTCCAAACTATAGAGACTGTTAGTATAATTCGCCCAAAAGAGAACCTAAGACCAAAAATTTACTAACAACATAATTCCAATATCAAATGTGTGGGTAACTTGCAGCGAGCTCCCTGAGGTTTGGGCCTTGGGCAACACACACACACACATACACACACACAAACAAAAAAAACCTCAGCTTTCAAAAATGGCAAGGACATCTCCTGCCATTTTTAAAAATAAAAAATTCTGTTGACCATGTTTACCAAGCACAAATGCCAGTTTACCCTTGAAAGCTGTTTAACAACAGTACAAATAGACAATAGTAACCCATAAGATGAAAATGAAATGACATATTTGCCTTGCTCGCATAATTATAACCCAAAGCAATGACTAATTATCAATTAATAGATTAACTAACTTGCCTATACAATTATCCACACAATATCATCCTAATAACCTGTATAAGAATAAATAATACAAACCTTTCATAAATTGATAAATTATTTAACTTCATTCTGTAACTACCATATAATAATAATTTTATGAACCATATAATACTAAATTAATAAACCTTTCTACCTCCCATATCCCACCTCTGTTTGGGTTAAATAGTGTACGCAAGTACCATGAGTTGTTAATGCCATTTACCCTGTGCATATATAAATATTTACATGCATATTTTGAAGAATAACTGTTAACACAAAAAACTTACTGAACCTCAGAATTCCAAACTTGAGAGCAACTTCAACTCATAGTCATCATCACCATCCTCACTTGGATTGACTTGGTCACTTCCAAACTTAGTTTCAAGACCCAATGCAAACCACAAGACCAAGCAAGCCAGAAAGATCAAAAGAATCTAAGATAGGTATCAAACCCTTCGCCATCCAATAATTGACAAGTTGGGATGTGAATCAGCCAATGGTGGTGACGATTATAGATAAGTCTCACAGAGATGGAAAGGGAGATGGTGACGGTTAGAGATGATTGTGGGCAATGGTGGCCATGATCGATGATAGTGGTGATGATGGGTGTGTGGGTGGTTCACGGTGATGTGAGAGAGAGAGAGAGAGAGAGACGAACAAATTTGGTAGACAGATAAAGAGGAGAGGTATACACTTAGTTTGGGTTTTGCTATGGCGTGGGTATTCCATTTAGTACTAGAATATGATTAGTGGTTTACTAGTACTAGTACTTTTTGACTTGTATTCCATGTACCATTGAGCAATTGGCTATGCTAAAGTTGCATAGAATGAGTCTCCAATCCAACCCAACATCTTATTTCTGATTATTTACTTAATATTTTATGTTTTACTAGTTTTCCCTTCATTTGTCAGCTTTCATAATGCCAGGGCAGTTTCTATAAGTTTTTAAACTACAGAGGCTTTTTTGCTGACATATCAAACCTCAGGGGAGGTTGTTGCAATTTACCTTATGCATAAGTTAACGGATTTCGAACTCTAGCATCTGCTCTGGTTCATAATTCCAATATGATTGTGGTGGCTCTAAACCTTTATCAAGGATCTCAATATAGGTGTTTCACTCTAAGAATCCTTTTCCTTCCTTAGCTGTCTAAAGTAAGAAAATTTCTTGTCACTATAAAGGGAAACAAATCTCCTTTAAGCATATCATAAGCACTACATTCAATAATGACATGGAGCCTAAAACCTAGCTACTTCAAGCATCCATAGAAGCACTAATTTGCTTGTCATTATAAGAAGTTAGATTTATTTATTTTTGATACTTTTTGATAGGCAAGTTAAAGTGACTCGAACTTGAGTCTCTTTATTGAATGTGGCCTAAGTAGTTGGGGTGTCCCATGGGGACATAAGAAGTTAAAAATATGTGCACGCACGTGCGCACGCACATACACACACAAAAACTAGAATACAACAAAAATAAAGGATGAAGGATCCTTCAAAATCAATGAAAGGAATAGAGAAAGGGGATGGCACAGAAGTGAGAAATTCCCATACTCTCAGATATAGAGATATTTCTAATTTCAACCGCTGAAGTTGTAACTCGGCAGCAATGTCTCTCAAAATGCAACAATATTCCCAAGAGACAAGGGAGTAAGATATCAACAACCACCCACCACCAAGCAATGATGAAGATCCATAGCTGAGGCCTCCCTAAGACCTTTCAAAGCTAGCATCAGCCAGCTTGGAGGAAAGGATAGTATACTACTGCTAACATCATAACTTAAAAATGCCCTCTATGTCAATTAAGTCCAAAACTAATGTGCGGCCACAATATATTGCTCTAGTTTAGGGTTCAAATTGATGATTTATGAGGCACAAAGGGTGGTAAAAAATATGTAAACCGTGTAAGGTTTTTATGGGATAACAAAAAGGTAGGGTTTGAGTATTGTAATTAGGAGAAAATAGAGGTTGATTAGGGCCTATGACTAGTACTCCATGAATAGTAACAGAGTCTGAAGAAGAAGGATTAAAAGGATTAAAATAGCAAGAGAGATAAAGAAGAAGAAAGGAATCGCTCATAAAACGAGGCATTCCACCTAGATTTCTGTAGGCATCACACCTAGGATTAGATTTCTATTTTCGATAAATAAACCTAGGTTTTAAAATTGCTTCAAAAATTTTGAACTCAAGTTTAACTTCCTATTTGGAAACTAAGAGTTTGACCCTTTAAACGTATCTAAAAACCAAATAAGAATCATAAATAAATAAATTAAATAAAAAATAAAAAATTGAAAACCAACTAAGACTTACAATAAAAATAATAATAATAAAACAAACTGAAACCAAAGATGGAAAAAGGAGAGCTTGAGAATTGTAAATTGATTTTATTTGGTTCATGCACTTACTATAAGGGTGATGAATAAAAAATATTAAGCAACCAAATGATATGGACCCAAATGATAGTTGACTTCTAGTCCATTCATGGTCTAGATCAATGATCTTATGAAACCCAATTAAACAATATTGCAAGGTCATGATGAATGAGATGGTCTTCAGTGCACCAGCCCAGGATGTGCTGCTAGTTCCAACAACAGTAAAAAGAAAGATCTCATCAAATATTAAAATTAAATCCACGAAAGACATGGAAGATCGCATGGTGTATTTACACCCATATTTGGACAAAACTGGCAATCCCTTCTTTGTTCTTTTTTTTTTTTGGGTAAAAACTGGCAATCCCTTCAACACCATTCATGTGAGTAATTAAGCCTAATGGTGCATCAAAGTAGTTCTAGGCATTTCAATATCCAAAAATAAAATGCTAAAACTATTCAAGAGACTCTCAGATGACAAAAACTGATTAGAGACATAATATCTGTACTGGCTTTATAATGCACTATGGCCTTTAATTTTTTGGTGTGGCACAAAAAGGTTGGGAGCTTAGTTCCATAAAAACAATAGTACCTTTGGGCCTCAAAATAGCGTGTTTTGGGAAAGCATACTTTGAATTATATATGTACACACAGATTATATAACCAGAATATAAGCAAAAAGAAGGAAAGAAAGCTATACAAATTACTTACTAGGATTAAGCGAAATAGCTGATATTATGGGACCATAAATGTGATAACTTGGTCCATATTATGCTAATTGATCTTAATTGCGATTGTGATTATGTGTTTGATATGATTTTGAGTGCCATTTATATAAATATATGTGGTTTTGAATTTCTATCTGTTCACCGTAGGAATATCTATTCAACTTACTGTTATAAACTGAAAATTGAAGGTCTTATCGGCCATAGAAACCGAAATTGACTACGCTATTGTGATTAGCGTAATTTTTAGAACCTACGGTGAAATTTAATTGAAAATATATTCGGATCAAAATAATTAGATTCAAAACAATTAATGAGACACTATTATTAACCTTAATCAATTTGATTAAGTGTGAGACTATAAAAGGGGCTCTATTACACTTATATTCATTTTGGTTTTGAGCTCAAGTCTGAAATTGCACTCTAGAGAGAGAGAGTGTGCCGGTTAGAGAGAGAGGGAGCTCAAGTTGATGAATTGCTCAAGAAACTTGAAGATCATGGGGTGTAACTCAAGAATTGGCTATAATTTGGAAGATTTGAACCTCTAGGTGAGCATTTGAGCATGGATTCATGAGTATAAGTTTGTAAATTTGTATATTCAAGCTAGTTGGGTAATCAAGAATGTAAATTGAAATGAAATTAAAGAATTTAAAGCTTATATGTACTTGCATGTAAGAATTTGCCATGAAGTTGTATAATTGAGCATGAAAAATATGATCCATGTAGAATTGTGGTTAAAGTTCATGCTTTTGATCATCATTTGTATCATCTAAGTTGAAAATGGAAGTTGTAGTTCACATGCAAGTGCAATTTATAGAAGCATGAGTGTTGGATGCATGAAATTGAAGTATTGATGATGGGTTTGATATGAATCGTATGTGTGTGTATGTAAGTAATTCATGGAAATTAAGCTTCATAATGTTGTAATCTAGCATTTGTATCATGTTAGAAGGTTTGCATGTGAAGTGTAAGGCGCGGTATGCAAGTTATTTGAGTTTGAATGCAAGTTTGAGCCTCAAGAACAGTTCTGGAAAACCCAGAATTTGACATGTCCGCTCGAGTGGGAAAAGCGCCGCTCAAGCATGAAATGCAAGCTCCCAGCAGTTTTGCAATCAGTGATGTCCGCTCGAGTGGGGACATTCACGCTCGAGCGGGGAGCTATGTAGAGTGCCTTTCAGCTCGAGCGTCCGAATTCACTCTCAAGCGTTAAAATGAGGCAACCAATACTTTTGCAAACCAAAGGGGGTCCGCTCGAGCGGGGAAACTTGCGCTCGAGCAGGGAACCCTATTTCTGAAATTTTGTAAAGTTGAATTAAGTTTCATTTTCTTTCCTCTTCCATCTCTAAGCGCTCTTAGACATGCATTAAGCATTGTAAATGAGTTAAAAGGATAAGAACGAAGCCTAAGAGGAATATATGAATTAAGAACGGAATGAATCGTTTGTGACCCATTATGTTCATGAAATGTGTAGGGTCAAGCACGAGGGCAAATCCACCGGCAGATCACTGTGAGTAATATCTTAATAAAGATATCTGAAGTATGTTATTTGTCCAATTGCTTACTTTCATATAAGTCTTGTAAGTTTGTTACACTGAATTGGGGATAAATATTTGTTATGCCATATGATTGGGCCAAAGGCCGTTGGATACAATTGACTGTGCCGAAGGCCGTTTGACATGAATGATTTGGCCAAAGGCCGTCTGACATGAATGATAGTCTGATATATGAATGATTGGGCCAAAGGTCGTCTGACATGAATGATAGTTTGGTATGAACGAGTGGGCCGAAGGCCGTCGGATCTGAACAATTGGGCCAAAGACCGTCGGATATGAACGATTGGGCCGAAGGCCGTCGGATCTGAACGATTGGGCCAAAAAGGCCGTTAGACATGAATGGATGGGCCAAAGGCCATCGGGTATGAGTTAATTGGGCCCGAGGCCGTTTGATACGTCTGGATGGGCCAAAGGCCGTCGGGTATGAGTTAATTAGGCCCGAGGCCGTTTGATACGTCTAGAACTTTAGTTGATTGATACATTAAATAGAAACATGAATTAGGCCTAAGGCCGTCTGATGTCCCTGTTTCAAAGATTGTTCATGTATCTTCCTTAATTGATATTATTCACTGGGCTTTCGCTTACGCTCATTCATGTCTATGTAGGTGAGCCAAGGGACGTCCAAATCCAGCCTCGGTGAAATATGTGAGAAACAGTCAACGTTTTGAAGAGTCAGCCCAAACGTCTCACGCATGAGACTTGTCTTCGCCTCTTTTGTTCTTTTGACATAGCTTTGTTATATTGGCATAGCTTTGTTATATTGGCGAAAACATCGGATTACTTTTGTATTTAAGTTTTGGCTAGGCTGACTAAGACCTGACTGATCCTGTGTATGTACAGAACTTTGTGTTGTTATTCCTCTGATGTGAGTTATTAACAGGTATATATATATGGATGGTTATGATGTGCCATGTAAGCACAACTCTATGGACAAGAGTTTTAATTTGCTTCCGTTGGGCCTATTTACTCTGATGAGATATGTCTTGTTTGGTTTGAGGCCGTAGGTAATCCCTTGATTACTGGTCGGTTATGTCCTTAACCCATAGGGGCAGCTTCGGGTCATGACAATAAACACGTCTCCTAGGAATACGTGTAGTCCCTTTGCTAGCCCAATAAAATCAGATTTCCAAAATATTATCTGTCACGCTGGTATTGAATTGTTCTATCACTGGCTTTAGAGCCCCACCAGCCACACCTTCAATATTGAAATCCTTCTTAACTAGTTGTCCCTAAGACAAAAAGAAAATTGAGTAAATGTGTAAGTCGATTTCTGACCACATTGCCAAATTAGTATTCAGCTAGAGAGTACCGGTAGAATAGATTAAGCCCGAACGACTTGTCACAGAAAGAAGAGATTTCGGCGGTGGTTCGTCCACTCGGGGGTACTCTGACGATCAAGTCAATTATCTCTCAAAGATAGCATAAGTGCTAACTCACTATTCGGAATATAAAAAGTGTACCTTAGACCCATGAGAGTGCCTCCTTTTTATAGCCAACACAAACCTAGTTCCAATAGAAGCCTAGCTTCAATGGACTCTGGATTACTGCTAATCTTGGACTTCCAGTAGGATTGGGATAAACTCTCTAAGAGTCTTATCTTTATCCAAACTGAAGTCTTCTCTTATCCGTTTATCCCGGACTCTGGTATCTTCGGAGATAACCTCGGCCTAGCTAAGATTACCTCGGCATCATGACCAGGACACGTAGCACCTCAGCTGACACTTCGGTGCCACCTCGGCCACGTGCTGTCATCCAAAAATTATGTCCCCACAACTGCCCCCTAGGTTCTATTACCTCGGCAAACTGAGGTGATGGAACCTATATCATTTGAACTCATAGCACGCCGGCTGAACTTACTTTATCTTTCATTATCGAGGTTGCCTCACATCGGCTTCCATATGATGTTCATTGAGCCGAGATCACCCCCGTAGCCGAGGTCTTTGCTTCATTAAATTAAGAACTCCAAGAGTTTTATCACGCGTATGAGTATAGATACCACATTTTTGACCGCTCTCAAGACTTGGGCGCTACTGATGGCTTCTTTGGTAATGAAAGTTGTGCAGTGCAAAGGTTCGATTTCTTCGGCAAAAGGAGAGTCAAATCCTAACCTCACACCCCATTTTTGGACTAAAACTATTTTAAATGGTTTTTAGACCTTAAAACCCTCTCTTTCAAAATATTTTTGAAAAGAAGTTTCTACGATGTTCCGAGGCTCGTATTTTGTCAAATGTTGTGCTTTTCGGTAAACCGAGCAAAGACAAAGTGGAAATGAATGAAAGAGAGATGAAATCTTTGAAAAATATTTCAAAACACCTTGTTTAGGGGTTAGGAGTTGAGGAAAATTGGAGAAGAGGGAAGAAACCTAGTTGAGGAAGAAGTTGGGCATGAATCGCTAAGAGAGAGTCGAGCGGTCCTCGCTAAATCAAGCCTATCTATCTATACACTTGGATTTAAGCTATGACGCCACCACCGTTGGAAATAAGAATTCCAGAGCTTCATTTTACACTCAAGAATCTCCTAAATTCGAGTCCGGATGGGGGAGGTATGATTGATTGAAGTTGGGCATCATTCCGGTTGGATTGAAACTGAGCAGCCTTCACTAAAAAAGAGATATCTCTTAGCGCAGTTGGAATTTTTATGCAAGGTTTCCAGAATTGGAAATCTTACTTCCAGGGCTTCAATTTGGACACAAGAATTACCTGAAAAGGGGCCCATATGAAGGAGTTATGCCCGTTTGAAGTTGGACCTGCAGAGCAGAATTTGCAGTCGGCCACAAATGTGCACAGTCGACCATGGAGATGGCCAATCGGCCATCACAAGTAGCAGGTCGGCACCAAAGATGGCCGGCCGGCCAAGAGTGACATAACTTCAGAATTTTTGAAGATATTTTCTCCTCCAGCTGTCCCATTTCAGATATTTTCGACCAAAACTCTTACTTTTGCTATATATGAAGATATATCTTCCATTTTGCAAAGGGAACATTTTTGAAAAAGTTTGAGAGCTTATCTCACTAAACTCCCTCTCTCTCTACAATTTTCAGAGCTTAATCTCTGCCTCTCTCTCTAAAGCCTCTCTCTCTTGCTCTTTTGTGCAGAGAAGTAGAGAAACACAACTAGTTTGCCTAGGTATCCTTCATCAAAGTTGCATATCTATGGGCTGAGGTCCCTTGGAGCTTATTTTTGGGCTGTTGGAAGGTCATTTGAGCCAACAAAGAGGCTGTTTTGCTGCGATGCATCAAGAGGTATAATTCTCCTCTTTTGTATTTGTTTTGCACACTTGCTCCACCACCATTTTTCCATTGTTTTGGGGCTATTTTTGGAGTGGTGTTGAACTACAAAAACCTTTGTTTTTCCTCTGTTTTTCAGTCCTAAAAATGTTGGTTTAAGCCTTTTTTGGTTAGGGGTTGTTTCCTTCCTTTTGTTCCTTGGCTTGTATGGCCTTTTGAGCTAATTTTTAAGTTTTTCAAACAACTTCTTTTTGGCCTTAAAACCACTGAATTCCAGAGGAATTTCAATGATAGAAAACTTGTTTTGAGGCTCAAAATAGGAGGGGGTGGTCCCCCCTCCTCTTGTCTTGTTAGCATGTGTTGATGGCCAACCAAATGAGCATGTGTTTTTACTTATTTGTGGCTTTGTTTAGGCTCATTTTTGTGAATTTTCAGACCTACCATAACTCTATTTTTGGCTGTCTTGGTCACCTCTTGCATGCTTATTGCACTTGTAGTGTAAATCCTCTTTACTAACCTTACATGCTTGATGTTGTAACCTATTATTTTAGCATGTATTGGCTCCATTCCAACACATTTTTGATAATGTTTTGACATGCTTTAGGACTGTTTTAAGCCTTCTTGGTCGTATAATGCTTGTCGTGCATGCTTGTAGTGCAATAGCCTTGACTAGTTTTGAGTTTTGAGGTATCTTGCATGCTTGGCTTGAGGTATTTGCATGTCTTGGCATCATTTGGTATGTTATTTCAGAGCATATAGTGTTGTCACACTTCCATGTTTTTCACTCTTTAAGTGCTCTTGAGAGTTGCACCTTTAGGCCTTGTTTGTGAGCCATTGCATGAGTATCATTTTCTTGCCTTTCATGCTATCATCTCAGCTCATTTTGGCCATTGTTTTGGCATGCATGAGGTCTGTTTAGGGCTGGTTTAGTCCATTGAGTATTGTATTGCATGGTTCTAGTGTTGTGTCCTTCACTAGTTTCAATGTTTAAGCCTTCTAGCATGTTGTACTTGAAGTGTTTGCATGTTAGAGTCTTGTTTATCATGCCACTTTAGCATTGAAAAATCTACCATCTCCCTCATTTCTTCTTATTTTTTTTTTTGATTTGTTTTGAGGATTGGTTAGTCTTGAGGTTGTGTTTAATGCTTGGGATTGAGGCCTATGCTTAAATGGCTTCAACCCTCTTTTGAGGGTTACTCCTAGTCAAAGGCATTGGTCTCTCCCAGGCCTTAAACCATTCTCTTTGATAGACCTCTCTCTCATTAGAGGACTCTCATATTTGGACAAGTTGATTAATGAATGGATTGGTAATGTTAAAATGAGTAAACAAAATCAATCAAGTAAAATGTGCCAAGATAAGCATGTTGCATGTGTGCATTGCATTGTGTTCAACCGGACGTTATGTTGAACACAAAGTGAATTGGTCCATTTCATACTTGAAGTGATGAAAATAGGTCAATCCCCTTTGTCTCCATTGCCTTTGATTATCCATGATAAGGTGATGGTCCAAGTGTCTTGTTTGTCATGCATTTATTGAGTTTGTGCAAGTTTGACTCTTTGGCCATCATGCATTGAGATGCGTGATTGGTGGCTCAAGAGCAGAGCACTACACTCCTTTGAGCTTGAGACATGATAGAGAGTGTAGTTGCACACACATTTCCTTGCAAATACACTGCCATGCCTCTGTTTGTGCTCTGTTGCAGCAAAAGGAGAAATTGCAGGAAGCAGTGGCCAACCGACCATCAAATCTGCCGACCGGCCACCAAGGCTGCCGACCGGCCATCAACTTTGGCCGATGGCCATTCCTCTTGGCCGACCATCCCTCAACATGTTCCTAAGGTGGGTCAGAAACATTCTGGAAGTTGGTATGATTTTCAGAAATACAGAAGTGTGCAAACAGAGGCATTTAGAGGCAAGGCGGTGGATTTCCGGGAGGACGCGACCGAGCATACATTTCTCCCTCGCCCGCGAGGCCATTTTACCGCTTTATTAGCTAGTTATAGTTAATTACATGTTTTGTAATTAATTAGTTTAATCTGTGTTGTAATATTCTAATTAGCTTAGTGTAGCTAGTTTCAATTCGGTTTGTAATTAATTAGCTTAGCGTAGCTAGTTAGTTGATTCATTCGGACCCTCCGTCGAGAGGGCAAATGTTGTAATAAGCGTACGTGTGTGTGTGAATGTCTTCCAACCCCATGTCTTTCTCCCTTTTATTTACCAGCTTTTGATGGTTAGTTTTAGGGCATGTTTCAATTAGCATACTTATGCTTTGCATGCGTGCATCATTCATCTGTCTTGCATGCACCGGGCTTGGCGCATCATTCAAACTGCATCGTATTTCAATTCCTATTTGAATACATGTATCAATTGTTGCATTTATATGCCATCTTAGAATAGCCGAGCCTATTTAGCTGCATTTTGCATGTGTTGCATTAGGCATTGTTGATATAGTTAGGATCATGCATTGATTACTAACTAGCTTCTTTTTTGGCTCGGAGTACACTGTGAGTGTTTATGCTTTAGCATCCTTGCATGTGTGTAAGTGACTGCCATGATAGCATGCTTGCCATGAGGCTATGTGCTTATGTGTTTAACTGCTTGAATACCTGTGGGTGAAGGCTTGATTGCCTGGATTGGAACAACTCGATGATTGTGAGTTTTAAGCCCACTTGAAGTGGCAAAATCATGTTTTTCTAAGCCCACTTGAGAGTGGCAAATCCGCGTCTTAGCCTACTTGTGAGTAGCAATTTCAAACCACTTTCAAAAATAAACATGAGTTGTTTTGTTCCAATCCGCGTGATTGAGTCTATACTTGTATGCTGTGCGCATCTCATAGTAAGCTAGCTAAAAAACCGGAATAAGAACGCATGTGTTTTCAAAAACAACATATCATGTTAGTAGAGGCCGATCTTTGATCGGACGAGCGGGGGTGCTCATTTCAGGACCTTCCCCTCTCGTACCTAAGTTCCCGAGTCGAGGCAACTTTGGTGATGATGGACACGTGGCCTTAGGCACGAGTCAGGGTTTCCTAAATTTTTCAAAACAAAATATTTAGGTGGCGACTTTGAAATCTGGCAAAGCAGTCCATGTTTGGCATTTCTTGATTAAAATCGATTTTCCAAAACGATTTGCCGGATTTGGACTCTTTGGTGATTTATCAGTCTTACATTACACTTTGTGAGATTAGATTCAGAACCGTGACAGGAGTCCGAACTATAGTAGCTAAGAACTACAATTCGCACCCTCGCGCACGGAGCGGAGTTCCGGGCAGTCTACAATGAGCTGTCATGCACAATATTTCAACCGTTTCTACCACGCGTCTTTTCCCTACTGAGCCGTACCTGACACGCGCCATCAAGTCGCATCGTTTTTGCGTACGCCGTCTGACAAGCACGTCGTCCTAGGTCCATTGATGGTATTTTGCCGCCATTCTCTGCGTTTGATCAAAATCACCTCTCTCTCTCTCCTTCTTTTCACTTTTGCATCCTCAACTTTGTGCTAACTCTCTCTCTCTCTACTTGCCCAAATCCACCATTGTTTTCAAGCTCTCAAGCTATGCAACCACTCTGTTCACCTCCTCCGGCGAGACTTTTACTGATCTTTTCCGATTGCTACCATCACCTAACTCCGGCGTACTCAACACCGGCTTCACTCTCTTCGGTGAGTTATTTCTGTCCCCTTTGTTTCAATTTCTTGTTGTACTTCAAACTGTTGCATCCATATACTGCTACTATGACTTTATTCATGTTCTTGAGTCTTTTATGTTGCAAATTTTTCCTTTGTTTGCAATTTGTTCATGGACATACATGTATACACAATCTGTTTCGCACACTTGGTTTTTTGCCACTGTTCTTAGTCTCGCACCCTTGTACAAACTTTATCACTGTGTTCTTGATAGTTCATCACTATTCTTGATTCTGAATCACATTCATGTTTCTGTTTTTTGTGTTTTCTCCAAATTCTTGCCTTCAATCCTTGTTTGCATAGGCCTAGGTTTGGGATTTGTTGTAGAACTCATGAATCTTAAGAAGAACTGAAACAAATTCCCCTTAGATCCTCACAAATTCTTACCACAACACACGTTTAGGTTTTAGCCGAGGTCCTTCAAGCCCTAACAAACCACTTCCCTTTAAAATCCAACACCTTTCCTCTAAGCCGACATCATGGGTAAGTGGAGGTATAGGGTAGACACCCCAACCAAGTTAGAATATTTCAGGCAGGAGTTTTCCATCCCTGCCGACGTTCATCTCAGGTTGGCAGAGGAGGATGACTCCATTATGCCCACAGTTGACTCCATGCCCTTCCCAGTTGTGGCTTTTATAGAGTGTGGACTTAGGCTCCCACTTGACATCTTTTTCCGAGAAATCCTCCATTACTACAAATTGAACCTAATGCAACTCGCCATCAACTCTTACCAAGTTATCAACGGTATAATAGCCTTAGCCAAGAAAGAGAACATTAGGGTAACCTTAGCCGACATCCAATACTACTACACCATGTGTGGACTCAAGTTAGAAAAAGGCTATATCTACTTCCTCAAACCGAGGTCTACAGAATATAAACTTGTTGCCGACCTTCCAGACTCCAACAAGGGAGCCGGGGACGATTACTTCATTGTCTCAGGCAACTGAGAGTTCGCTCTAGATGAGGACCTTCATCTCTACCCTCTTAGCCGAACAGTATTCATAGAGGGTAACGGTAAGAGCCAAGTGTTACATTTACTTGTTTTTCAAGTCTTTAATACTTTGTTCTTTCCATACGTTCTAACGTCTGTTTTTCTTATAGCTCTTCCACAACCGGCAAAAGACTTTCATAAGTCCTTCTTCCCTAGCAAGAACCTCAAGAAGCTGTTGGATCTGCCAGTTCAGAGACGGAGAGCTCCTTTGTTGCTCAACTGCATCCCGACTTACAAGTCGGTTCTTCTCGACACCCCGAAGAAGAAGAGCAAGTCTCCTCCCTCCGCCACAACTCCACCAGCGACTTTATCACCTCGGCCAGATCAGGGATCAACTTCTGATCTAGCTAAGAAACCATCAACCTCGGCTCTATACCTGATCCCTCCATCTCAACGCAAACGCTGACGCCGAACTGCAATCGCTGTCGAGATGGGTCGCAAGAAAGCAGTTGTAGACGATCTTTTAATCGACATCCCCGACACTGTTAACACTCAAACAGCACCATCCCAACCTCAGCCTAAGCCAAAACCGAAAAGGCTAAAGAAAGCCCAACCTAAGGCAACGGTGACTCAGATTAACATTGAGGACACCTTGCCAATTTCAAAATTGGCCGAGAACGAGAAGATCTCCTTCATTGCTGAGAAGAGGCTCGTTGAGGCTGAACCATCCCAATCAACTCGGTCGAAGAGACTGAGGTCCGAGCCTGCAACAACCTTGGGCTCTCTGAAATCTGATGCCCCCTGGGCTTCTGCAATTATAATCGAAGACAAGCCGGTCAGAACTGGCAATAGCGCCGACGATATTGAAGTCGGCGTTGCCCTCTCTACTGCGCTGCTCCTCCTCCATGATCTCAATTGCAATGCCGAGATGAGTGAGTTTGAGAACTTTGCTCTGATGTTGCAACACTCCGTCCAAGTAAGCCCTTAACACTTGGTACTTTTTTATTTTCTTTCTGCTATTTCATACTTAGAGAGTTTTACTAACGTGTTTTTTCCATTTATTCTAGGCAATCCAGCATGGCCACTCCTTTGCGATGTAGGCCTTTGCCCTTAAGAAGGAGTTAGCGAATAAGGCTAAGGAGGTTGCTAGCCGGCTGAGGACCATCAGCAAGGCCGAGGCAAAGATGAAGACCTTGACAGATCAGGCTAACGCAGCCAAGGAGGTTCAGGACGAGGCCGAGGAAAAGGATGACGTTGCAGAGGCTATTGTCAAGGTCCTTGCGGCCGAAAAGAAAGAGGCTGAGGCAAAGATGGTTGAGGCCCAAAAAGAGCTTCAAGATGCCTTGGCCGCAAAAGAGGCCGAGATCAAGGCCGCCGATGAGAAGGCGTACGCCGAGGGGGCGGCCGACGTCAAGGAGGACTACAAAAAACAAGTGAAGTAGGCATGCAACAAGGGTTTCACCCTTGGTTAGATGGCTGCCCTCAAAAAGCTGGACGTCCCTGAGGACTCCCCCCTCAAAGATGCCGGCAACCTCATCTTGCCATTCCCCCCTACTTCGAGCCAATCCAAAGACGATTCCAAATCCGAGGAGGAAGCTTTGGTCAGGAAGAAGAAGGAAGTAGTTGGGCCAAGTCCTCTGCTCTGAATGAGCAAGTCGTGGATTTGTCTCAGGATGAGGAGGGTGAGGTCTCCAAAGATGCCACTCGTGAGAAGACAACATCGGATGCACCTATCGCCGAGAAAAGCATCGACCAGACTCTTCAAGAGATCGATGCTGAGCTCGTAGCTGAGAAGGCCACCGAGATGTCTTCCCAATTATCTTCTGAACCCCAGACCCAACCAGCCAAAGACGCCGAATAGTCTAGTTTGATGTTTTTCTCTTTTTTCTGTACCTTGTACTTTTTTTTTCTTTCTTTTTGAAACAATGTAAGCTTTAGTTTGGCCGACGTGCCACTTTTTGTAATCTGAACAATTACTCTTTAATGTCAGACCGAAGTGCCTTCTTTCCTTTATCTGAATGCAGTCTCTAACTTCTTCTTTCAGTGTGAATGAATGTTTGTCTTCTTTTTATGATTCTATACTTAGAATAATTTATATGTCTTCAACGTACACCTTAACTGTGTAATCTTCTCAGTGTGGAATACTTCGGCTATACCCACTAACAATTTGCCTCGGTTTTGACTTAACACTTGAAAATATTTCTCATAATTTCAACGAGTGTTAAACCAACTTTTTTTAACATAACCTCAGCTTAATTTCGACTTGTAAATTTTTCTTAAAATTTCAACAAGTGTTAAACTAACTCCCAAGCATCATTCTCCAGCCCTCTGCCCCCTATTGTGAACTTAAGTTCAACATAGATTCTCATTAAGTATGTGGCTTTGACCTTGTCGCCGAGGTTATATTCAAACAAAGATTGGCCGAGGTTATCAACCTTGGCCTCTTTGTTAATCTGACTAATATGCACTTAGCTTCAATCTGTGTCTGATTTTGCCGATATGACAAGTTCAGGTTAATCCAACTTAGTTAAACTCTATTATATGCAAGTAGAAACTCTGCCATATAATAAGTCTAAGTTATTAGTCATGTTTCAATCAGAAACATCGCCAACTTAGTTCAACTCTATTATATGCAAGTAGAAACTCTGCCATATAATAAGTCTAAGTAATTCATCATGTTTCAATCAGAAACATCGTCAACTTAGTTCAACTCTATTATATGCAAGTAAAAACTCTGCCATATAATAAGTCTAAGTTATTCGTTATGTTTCAATCAGAAACATCGCCAACTTAGTTCAACTCTAATATATACAAGTAGAAACTCTTCCATATAATAAGTCTAAGTTATTCGTCATGTTTCGCTTAGAAACATCGCCAATTTAGTTGCCAATCATACTACACAAGTTTAAAACTCAAACTAAAACTTTATTTATTACTTCGGCTAATAACAAAAACTTTTTTTTTTTAAAAACAAGAAAATCTAATGATAGAAAAACTTCAGATTGCAACTATTCCAGGGTCTTGGCAACTCCTTGCCTTCACTGTCTTCAAGCCGATATGCCCCATTGCCCAAGATCGAGGTGATTCTATAGGGTCCCTCCCAAGTTGGGCCAAGCTTGCCCTCTCTGGGATCCTTCTTGTTGCCGACGACCTTTCTCAGGACCAGGTCACCAATTTGAAACTCTCGTGGGTTGACCTTCTTATTATAAAGCCCTGACAAGCTGCTACTGGTATGCCCCCCAGCTGAATTGCTGCTTTCTCCCTTCTTTCTTCCAGCAGATCTAGATCTTAGGCCAGGAATGCCTCATTGGTCCCATTTTCTACTCCCTGGGTTCTGATCCCTGGGATGCCGACCTCCAGTGGGATGACTGCTTCAGTGCCATAAGCCATGGCAAATGGGGATTCCCCAGTTGATCTTCTCGGTGTAGTCCGATATGCCCAGAGTACACTGGGCAATTCATCCACCCACTTTCCTTTTGCTGCTTGCAGCCTTTTCTTGATCCCATCCAAGATAACTTTGTTGGATGCTTCTGCTTGACCATTACTCTGAGGAAAGCTTGGAGTAGAGTAAAAATTCTTGATCTTGTATTTTGCATAGAAGCTCTTGATTAGCTTACTGTCAAATTGTGTTCCATTGTCAGCTATTATTGCTCTTAGGATCCCAAACCTGGTGATGATGTTCTTCCATATGAAGTTCTTCACATCAACGTCCCGAATCTTGGCAAGGGGTTCAGCTTCTACCCACTTGGTGAAGTAATCTGTTGCTACCAGCAGGTACTTCCTTTGTCCAGTTGCTTAAGGTAGTTTTCCAACAAGATCCATGCCCCATTGGGCAAATGGCCAAGGGCTGGACACCGGGTTCAAGTCTACTGCTGGTTGATGTATCAAAGGTGCAAACCTTTGGCACTTCTCACACTTCTTGACATAGGTTTCAGCATCTTTCTAGATGTAGAGCCACCAGTACCCCTGAGTAATAGCCCTATGAGCAAGTGACCTGCCCCCAGCGTGGCTTCCACATACTCCTTCATGTATCTCGTACAGAAAATCTTCAACGTGTGCAGGATGCACACACCTCAGAAGGGGTCCAGTAAAAGATCTTCTATAGAGATGTCCTTCTACTATCAAACTGAATCTTGCTGACTTCAGTCTGACCTTGTGCGCCTCTTTACGGTCGTCTGGCAGCTTCCCATCTCTAAGGAATACTATTATTGCATCCATCCAACTTGGTCTCATCTCCACACACATTGCTTCATGCTCTGTGTTCAGTGGTTCTATGCTTGGACCTGATAAGTAGTCAACCATTATCGTTCTTGCCTCTCTAGGTTTCATTGCACTAGCCAGGTTGGCCAGAGCATCCGCATGGCTGTTGTCATCTCGGCTAACTTGCTGTAGTTGGCAATTCTGGAATAAGGCTACCAGTCTGCCCACTTCCTTTGCATAGGCCGACATTCTTTCATCTCGGGCTGCATATTCCCCTATTGCGTGGTTGACTATAAGCTGGGAGTCACAGAAGACTATTACCTCGTCGGCTTCTATGGCTGCTGCCAGCTTTAATCCTGCGATTAGTGCTTCATACTCTGCCTCATTGTTTGAGGCCTTAAACCCCAAACGAATGGATTGTTCCAGTATCTGCTTATCTGGCAATGCTAGTACTACTCCTGCCCCCGTTCCTTGTCGGTTTGAACTCCCATCAACAAACAACCGGAAGGAGTCGCCGATGTAAATGCTGCAGGGCCTGAGTTTCTCTTCCTTCCTTGTCCTGCTGTCCCCCGCTGGGTTCTTCCTTGCTCACTTGGACGTTGTATACCTCGGCTCAACGGAGCCCGATGTATGACGGCATCTGGTGTGAATTCGGCCACAAAGTCGGCTAAGACTTGGCCTTTGATTACTGTCCTGGGTCTGAATTCCAGGTCATATTGGCCCAAGGCCACTACTCATCTGGCTATTCTGCTTGTTGGATCTTCCTGCTGCAACAATGACCTCAAAGGATGTTCAATTAACACCACAATTATGTGGGCTTGAAAGTAATGATTCAGCTTCTTGGAAGCCATTACTAAAGCCAGTGTTAACTTCTCCAAGGGTAAGTATCTAGTCTCTACTTCTGCCAGGGTTTTACTCACATAGTAAACTACCCTTTGCTCTTCCTTTTCTTCTCTGACTACTACTGCACTCACTGCGTGCTCTGAAACTGCCAAGTATAAGAACAGCTCCTCTCTAGGTACTGGATTTGAGAGAACTAGAGCTATGGTCAAATACTTCTTCAAGTCGGCCAAGGCGGCTTCACACTCTTCGGTCCATAAGAAGTCTGTGGCTTTCTTCACTAAGCTGAAGAAAGGTTTGCACTCATCTGAGCTTCTGCTTAAGAACCTATTCAGGGCTGCAGCCCTTCTAGTCAACATCTACACTTGTTTTGCCGATGTTGGGCTCTTCAGTTCTAAGATGGCTTTAATCTGATCTGGGCTTTCCTAAATGCCCCTTCTGGTTACCAGGTATCCTAAGAACTTACCAGACCCAACTCCAAATGCACACTTCGATGCATTGAGTCGGAGCCGATATGTTCTAAGGATGTCAAAAACTGCCTTTAAGTCTTCTAGATGGTCTTTAGGTTCTTTGGTCTTCACGACCATGTCATCTATGTATACCTCTACTGTTCTGCCAATTAGATGTTTGAACATCTTGGTTACCAATCTCTGGTAAGTTGCTCCTGCATTTTTCAACCCAAAAGGCATTACTCTGTAGCAATATAGCCCTTTCGGGGTGATAAATGCAGTCTTTTCCTCATCTGGGAGGTACATAGCTATCTGATGATACCCCATGTAGGCATCCCAGAAGCTCATCCTTCCATGCCCTGAAGTAACATCCACCAATTGGTCAATTTTGGGTAATGGAAAACTGTCTTTAGGACAAGCCTTGTTCAGGCTGGTGAAGTCCACGCAAACCCTCCACTTACTATTCTTTTTCTTCACAACCACTGTGTTTGATAGCCATGTCGAGTAATTTACCTCTCGAATGGCTCTGGCCTCCAGAAGTCTATCCACTTCCTCTTCTACTACCTCAACATGCATTAGTGTCGGCCTTCTTGCTCGCTGGATGATAGGTTTGGCCAACCTGTCTACATTTAGTCTGTGGCAAATGACCTCGGGGTCAATGTCTGGCATCTCGTATGGTGTCCATGCAAACACCTCAAGGTTTGCTCTCAGGAATGCCTCTAACTCTTTTTCCTCTTCCTCGGCTAAGCCCGAGCCGAGGAGGAAGAAGCGTTCTTCATCCCCTTGCTGGACAAGGATTTTCTTCAGGGCTTCTTCACTCTTCTCGGCTGGCTCTTTGCCAACGTCATCCAGGACTTCCACATTCTCGTCTTCGATCTTTGCTGTTTCTGCTTCTGGTATGTTGCAGGTAGATTTCATTGCTGCCATGGAGCAATTCTTTGCCTGCAACTTATCCCCTCTGACTTCCTCTATTCCATGCTCTGTTGGGAACCGCAATAGCTGATGCAGTGTTGAGGGAACAACCCCCATTGCATGTAGCCATGGCCTTCCCAGGATAGCATTGTAAGGGGAAGGGGTGTCGATTATGGTGAACTCTATTTTTATCTTCTTGGTGCCAACCTGCACCTCCAAACTCGCTACTCCTAGGGGCCACGTCGGCATTCCATTGAACCCAACCATTGGGCCATTAGACTGCTCCAAATCATCTTGGTGAAGGCTAAGCTCCTTGTAACGCCTGACATACATGATGTCACAAGAGCTGCCCTGGTCAACTAAGATGCACTTCACTTGGCACTCTCCAATCTGGAGGGATATTACCAAGGCATCGTTGTGTGGATGCTGCACCATCTCCAGGTCTTCCTCAATAAAGGACACCACTGGTCCTTGGCTCTCGTCTGCCTTAGGTCTCTTCTTCCCGACCTGATACACATGTTGTAGGTGTTTTACCTTTTGGGTTTCCCCCCTTATCTCATTCTCATTCACCTTCGAGTGAATCACATTGATCACTCGAGGTCCGCCTGCTTGCGGTTGTGGTGCTGGTGGAAGTGGTGCTGTTGGTGCCTGAGGCAGTCTTGCTTGCTCTTCCCTTGTCCTGGCCTCGTCCACCAGGTCCTTTAAATGGCCTTCCAGATGTGTCTTCAGGGCTCTACACTCCTGAGTCAGATGTCTAGCCTCATTGTGGTAAGCACAATGCTTGCTAAGGCTTCTTTCCATAAATTCGCTCGGTACCCTTACTGGTGCTTTGTAATAGGGCTGATTTCGGATTTTCTCCAAGACTTTGCAGACAGGGATTCAGAATACGGTTGTGACTGCCTGTGCAGCCCTTAATCCTGTCTCTGGTTTGTTGTATCCCCCATCACCGCGGCCTCGCTTTAGCAAGCCGTTTTTCTTCTCTGGTTTCGACGCCTTTGTCCCCGACGTGTCCTCCTCGGCCCTGGCATACTTTTCTATCCTGGCCATTAGTTCCTCCATGCTTTTTGGCAATGTCTTTGCCAGTGATTTTCGGAGCAGGCAATCATCTTTCAGGCCATTCTTAAACGACACGACCGCCACCTCTTGGTCGCATCCTGGTATTCGGTTGAATACCTCATAGTACCTTTTGGCATAGGCCCTAAGGCTTTCGTCCTCGCTAATTCTCAGGGCCATCAGGGCGTCCACCCTCAATGGCTGCAGCTTGTTTGTCATGAATCTGGCCACAAACATCTCAGCCAGGCCTTTCCAGGTTTTCACAGTTCCTTTTGGCAACTTGTGAAACTAGTCTGATGCAATTTCCCCGAAGGATGAGGGGAACACCTTGCAAAGCAACGGCTCGTTCCTAGTGTACAATGCCATCGAGTTCAGGTACAAACCGACGTGAAAGTTGGGGTCCGAATTACCATCGTATATTTGGAATCTTGGCATGCTAAACCTCTTCGGGGCTTCGAATTTGTCCAATTCTACCGAGAACAGCGTTCTCGGCTTGACCGGGGAAGTTACCTCGACACCTTGTTGTTTCCTCTAGAGGTAATCCCTCAAATCCTCCTTGGTCCGTCCAGGAGCTCGGCTATCAACGGATTTCAGCCTTTTTGGTGCGCTACTCCCAGTATCATTATGAGTCCTCTTGGACCTTTCCCCATTAGTTGCGTCGAAACACAGCTCCTTCCCTTGAACATCCCGATGTTCTTTGGTGCAGTCTTCCTTGGTTCGATGCGTCCTCCAAGAATCTCCCCTTCTTGACTCTCCTCGCCCGACCTCCCTTGAAGGCTGGTGAGAGTGTTTCTTGGTCCTGGTGTGCTGGGGGATTATAGGGACTATTTTCTGCCCATCTTTCCGGGCATCTTTCTTGGCCGCTGGAATCGGCGTATCTTATAACGGGAATGGTGGCTGCATGACATTGTTCTGCATCATGAAGTTGACGACCGTTTGCAGGTCCGCCAATTTGTTTTCCATTCTCTTCATCTCGTCATCCCTCCGCAGACATCTTTCTTTCCACACCTAGAGGTCGTCCTTGTTATAATACCCGCTTCGGTCTGATTTCTTTGACATGTCGCCCTCCTAGCCGACGTCCTTTTCTCCGTGATTTTTATCACGAGTCTCTTTGTTGCAGTTGTCTTCTTCAACGTCAAGGTCAATATGTTTCCCACTCCCCGTAGGAGTGTCGTCCCCAACCTTCTCTTTCTGTCCATTATTGGCCATCTATTCTCCTTTCTTTCCTACAGACGGCGCCAAATTGTGTGAGTCGATTTCTGACCACACTGCCAAATTATATTCAGCTGGAGAGCACTGGTAGAATAGATTAAGCCCGAACGACCTGTCACAAAAAGAAGAGATTTCGGCGGTGGTTCGTCCACGCGGGGGCACTTTGACGATCAAGTCAGTTATCTCTCAAAGATAGCAAAAGTGCTTAACTCACTATTCGGAATATAAAAAGCGTACCTTAGACCCATGAGGGTGTCTCCCTTTTATAGCCAACACAAACCTAGTCCCAATAGAAGCCTAGCTTCAATGGACTCTGGATTACTGCTAATCTTGGACTCCCAGTAGGATTGGGATAAACTCTCTAAGAGTATTATCTTTATCCAAACTGAAGTCTTCTCTCATTCTAGGACTCTTGTCCCTTATCCGCTTATCCCGGACTCCGGTATCTTCGAAGATAACCTTGGCCTAGCTGAGATTACCTCGGCATCATGACCAGGACACGTGGCACCTCGGCTGACACTTCGGTACCACCTCGGCCACATGCTGTCATCCAAAAATTATATCCCCACAGTAAGCATTCCTTGTAACTTAAATTAAAAAGAAAAAAAAAAAAAAAGGTATATGTTTACGAACATGAAAAAATTACCTGAATATAAATATCAAATATTCGCTTCACAAGACTGCTATATGTATTGTCATTTGTAAAAAGTATTTCAGCAAAGTGCAGACTAACGGTGTAATTCGCATTTTCTAAGCAGTAAATCACATTTTCATCTTTTGAAAACCATCATGCTCAATGAAATCATGCAATTTCAATTGTTCAAAACTTAACAATTTATTTCAAGGGCGGTAAATACGACTCTGGCAATCCCTGGGTCGATGTCTGCAAGTAGACTATACAAGTACTACCAAATTGTCATTTTTACCGGTATTAATCGGAAGGCTCGACACCTATCCGCGCGGGTTTTCGATTTTTCATCCCGGACTCTCAAGCCAACTTATTCAATATCATGTACATCACCTATCAAGACTTACCAATGTATTTATCCCAAAACCATTCCATTAAAACTTGTTTCTCAACATTCTTTTCTCAATGCAAGTTTTCAAATCAACTTTCAAAGTTTAATGTAATCAAATGAATTGATATGCCAATTTCACAAGATGAATATAAATAATTTTATTCCAATTCATCATCCAAGGAATAACACAATTCCCTCTTCTCAAGTATCTTCAACAATTAGTTATTTCAAGACTATTTCAATATTTTGAACAATAATTTTCAAAATGAACAGCAATTTTCATATTCCCTGAAATTCATCATTTATATAAATATAAATAAGAATTTTCCAAACATCCATTTATTTTGGCACATAAAATAAATATAACAATATCATTTATGGATTTTCAGTCTTCTAAAAAAAATTCCCAAATTCTAGGTTTTCTCACCAAAACTATACAACTCAAATCTTTTGAAAAAAAACTTTTCAAAATCACATTTTCTTCAATCAACGAACATCAAAACCCATAAGATCATTTTAAAAGAACAAGAGACAAACCCAATTTCAAAATCGATCAACTTCTTGAATCAACAATCAATTTTCAAAGCTATCGAAAGATGATTTCGAAAATCATCTAGATCTTGCAAAAATATATATATAACTCTAAGAAAATCTCTACTTCAAGTTTTGAAAAAGAAATGAAATGAAACCCCAAAATTTACGGTGTCGAAACTCAATCTCCACTGCACACAACGAAGCCCTCGAGAAATTACACAACTTTGATGAAGAATTTCGGTCTAACTCCCAACGGATTTGGAGGAATCAAAGAGAGAAGATGACTTCTAGAGAGAGAAGCTTTAGATCTGGAAATTTTTGAGAGTTTTAGAGAGAGAGAGAGAACTGAAAAAGTGATTTGAAATCTTCCCTTATAGACTGATATAACATGGTACACTCGAGCGTGAAATACACTTTCTCGTAAGCAATTTCGAATGCATTTTGCATTTTTGCTTTCGGCGAGCTGACCGAGCAGCTTGACCCCCGTAAGTTGACTGGGTCAAAATTGGGATCGCTACAACCTCCCCCCCTTAAAAAATTTCGTCCTCGAAATTTCAAATCAAACTACCCAAACAAAGGGGGTTTCTAGCGATCAAAACCACGCTATGTCATTTTAAAATCACAATATTAACTCTCAACCATTTTTTTTTTTTTTGACATTTCCACCATGGTTATCTCATTATCAACAACCGTCAACATCAACCTAAACATGAAGCAAAGAAATGAAAATCCGTAACTACTTCATGCTTAACATAGCAATATACATAACAACATGTGGTCAACAATTTTAACACATTTCCCTCAAACACTGGGGAATATTACAAGGAAAAACAACTTAAGCATTTTTAAACAAATCCGGATACTTAGAGCAGACTTCCGCCTCCCGTTCCCACGTCACTTTTTCAACCCCATGGTGTCTCCACAACACCTTTACCAATGGTATAGTTTTGCCCCGTAGCACTTGCTCCCGGGTATCTAATATTTGAACCGGTCGTTCTTCGTAAGAGGCATCCTCATCTACCTCCAAGTCAACCCAATCAAGAACATGAGAAGGGTCGGGTTCATACTTCCTAAGCATAGATACATGAAATACGTTGTGAACTCCCGAAAGTTGTGGCGGTCAAGCTAACCGGTATGCCACTTCCCCAATTCGCTCTAAGATCTCAAAAGGCCTAATGAACCTTGGAGATAATTTACCACTTTTACCAAATCTCATCAAACTCCGCCTTGGTAAGATTTTTAGGAACACATGGTCACCAACTTCAAAAGATAAAGGTCATCTCCTCTTATCGGCATAACTCTTTTGTCAGCTTTAGGCCGTAGCTAACCTCTTCCGAATGAGAACAACTTTCTCAGTTGTCTGTCTAACAATTTTTGGACCCAGTAATAGTGCATCACCCACTTCGGCCCAACAAACTGGTGATCTACAAGGTCAGCCATACAAAGCCTCAAATGGTGCCATCCCAATACTAGCTTGGTAACTATTGTTGTAAGCAAACTCAATCAATGGTAAGTGTCTTTCCCAAGGCCCCTTAAAATCAAGGACACAAGCTCTAAGCATGTCCTCCAAAATCTGAATGGTACGTTTCAACTGTCCATCGGTTTGAGGATGATAAGCGGTGCTAAGAGTCAACTTAGTTCCCAACGCCTCTTGAAGGCTTTGCCATAACCGGGCAATAAAACGAGGATCCCTATCCGACACAATAGTCACAGGGACTCCATGAAGTCGAACTATCTCTCTAATGTACAACTCTGCAAAGCGTTCAACTGAGTCGCTGGTGCACATCAGAATGAAATGGGTAGACTTAGTCAACCTATCAACAATCACCCAAACGGCGTCATTGCCTCGTTGTGTTCTAGGAAGCCCAACTACAAAATCCATCGTAACACGCTCCCATTTCCACTCGGCTATCGGTAAGAGTTGTAACAAACCTGTTGGTCTTTGGTGTTCTACCTTCACTTGTTGACAAGTAAGGCACTTTGATACAAATAAAGCGACATCCCGGTTTATACCTCTCCAACAAAATTGACGACTAAAATCATGATACATTTTAGTGCCTCCCGGGTGTACCGCAAGGCGTGAGTGATGGAACCCCCGAAGTACTTCCTCTCTACAAGATTCTGGTACAAACAAACGGTCTAGGTAACGTACACTCAGATCCAAGTGAACGTTCAAACCTTTCTCTTCTTCCCATTGGAAATCTTAACACGGATTGATTCTACATCACAGTCTCCTTGTTGTGCCTCTATGACCTTACTAACCAAGGTAGGTCGAGCATTCAAAGTAAACAAGGTAGCACTCTCTCTGGACTCACCCAAGTGCAAATCAAACTTGCCAATAACATCTAGCATATCCCATTCCCGAATGGCCACACTTGCCAAACTACTCACAGATTTTCGACTCAAAGCATCGGCCACCACATTGGCCTTCCCTAGATGATAGTGTAACTCAAAGTCATAATTCTCCATAAATTCCATCCACCTCCGTTGTCGTAAATTCAAGTCTTTTTGAAAAAAACAAATACTTTAAACTCTTATGATCGGAGAAGACTTCAAACTTCTCACCGTACAAGTAATGCCTCCAAATTTTCAAAGCAAAAATCACCGCTGCTAATTCTAGATCATGGGTAGGGTAATTTTTCTCATGAGTTTTCAATTGTCGTGAACCGTAGGCCACAACTTTTCTCTCTTGCATCAAGACACAACCAAGTCCATCCCCGGACGCATCACAATAGACAGTGTAATTCAAACCCCTTTCCGGAATTATCAAAACTGGTGTGGTAGTCAATCTAGTCTTAAGCTCTTGGAATGACTTTTCACAAGCCTCACTCCACACAAATTTGATACCCTTTCTAGCCAACCTAGTCAAAGGTACAGCTAGTCTAGAGAAGTCCCTTACAAAACGTTGATAATATCCCACTAATCCTAAGAAACTCTGGATTTGAAAAACATTCTTGGGTGGTTCCCAATCCTATACGGCATCTATCTTTGAGGAGTCCACAGTCACTCCCTCTCTAGACACTACATACCCTAAAAACTTCACCTCTGTTAACCAAAACTCGCATTTTTCAAATTTGGCATACAATTGGTGCTCACTAAGTAAACACAGCACTACCCGCAAGTGAGTCTCGTGTTCCTCATTAGAGGTTGAATAAATCAAGATGTCGTCCACAAAGACGACCACAAAACAGTCCAAGTATTCCTGAAAAATTTTGTTCATCAAATCCATAAAGGAAGCCGGCGCATTGGTCAACCCAAAAGGCATTACAAGGAATTCATAATGGCCATAACGAGTACGAAAGGCCGTCTTCTGAATATCCTCCTCCCAAACTCTCTAAGTTGGTCAAACAAATCATCTATTCTGGATAGATGATACTTGTTCTTAACTGTAACTCTATTGAACTTGTGGTAATCAATACACCACCGCAATGACCCATCCTTCTTCTTTGCAAAGAGAGCCAGCGCTCCCCAAGGCAATGTACTAAGGCGAATGAAGCCCTTGTCTAAAAGTTCTTGGAGTTGAATCTTCAACTCATGCAATTTGGTAGGTGCAAATTTATACGGTGACATGGAAATCGGTGTCGTGCCAGGCACTAATTCAATAGAGAACTCAATCTCCCGGTGAGGTGGTAAACTAGTAAGATCTTCTGGAAAGACATTCGGGTATTCACAAACTACCCGTGGTAACTCAACACGAGCGTTGTCACTCTCACTATCCAAGAGAGTTGCAAGGAGGCCACTAAGTTTGCTCCTACTACGAGGGTCAACAACTGGCGACAAGGCTCTATCAACTCGGTTCCCTAGAAAATAGAAACGATCACCGCTAGAAGTGCACACCGTAACTCTCTGATGGTAACAATCAATCACAGCTTGATAAGAACACAACCAGTCCATGCCTAAAATGACATCAAAACTCAACACATCTAGCAACGCGAAAGCAAACGGAAGTCGACGCCCGGTAACTTCTATTTCACAATCACGACAAGCCTGGTCTAAATCAACTTTACCCCCAATAGGTGACTCTACTCTGAGTGGAGGCACTAACTGTGCTACCTCTAACCCCAATGTAGAAGCAAATGCAGTAGATATAAATGAACGAGACGCATCTGTATCTATCAATACATTAGCCAAAGAATTACACACAACAAAAATACCTCTCACAACTGAGGATTCTAGCAACTGCTCTGGCATGGTAACAACATACACCTGCCCCTATGGCCCCTGATTAACTTGCTCCCCTCTCAGAGCATAGGTCTGTTGTACTGACTGAGCCGAATTGGCTCCTTGATTACTCACGAAGCTTGGACTGATTGAGCCTGTTGGTGGCTCTGAGTCTGCCTCGACCCTGATGCGTCTCCCAACTGTGGGCAAGTTCTCTTCATATGCCCCGGCTGACCACACTGATAACAATTAAACCCTTGACCTTTATTCTGAGACTGAGGTTGACTTTGAGATCGGTTAGGTGGTGGTAACATTAACTGCCCTCCTCCCTTCTGTGGGCATGAGAAGACTTTGTGACCCGGTTGGCCACACTTGAAACATGAGAAGCTACTCGATGCATTTTTTCCCAGACCCGCACTAGGCAAAGGAAAAGTGGATCTAGACTGCTGTGGTTGGGACTGGGATGGATAGGTGTTCCTACTCTTCTTGTTCTGCCTATAGTCTCCTTGAGACTCTTGGCCCTTAGACCTCGAACTCCGAAGCCTCTCCTCCTCAGTTTGTATGGAAATTTCTATGTGTGTCGCCGTCTCCACAAGACGGTCATATTCCCGAATCATATTTCTGACAAGCTTAAACATAGTTTTTGTTTTCAGTTTCTTTTCAAATTCAATGCAACGACGCTCTTCCGTTGCTACCAACTCTAGTGCAAATCTAGACAAACTAGAGAAGACCGCCTCAAACTCGGCCATGGGCATGTCGAGTTGTTTGAGGTCTTTAAACTCTTGCCTCAATCTCTCCCTAGCAGTGGGAGGTATGTACTTATCTTGGAAAGCAACCGCAAAGGCTTCCCATGTCGCTTCTACTCTACCCTTGGCATATTTCCACCATTGACCCGCATCTCCTTTAAGGTAGTAACTCGCTAAAGTCACTCTCAACTCGCTATCATCAATGTGAAGCATCTCAGATGTCTTCACTGTTTGTTCAAGCCATTCATCCGTTTTCTTAGGCTCGGGGCCACCATGGAATTCATCTGGTTTGGCCCGTAAAAACTCTCTAGTGAGGAAACTCACCCTTGACTCCGCGGTGTTCTCTCGGGCTTGATTCTCCACCCTCAACAAGTTCATAGACTCCCTCAAAGCCTCCGCCATTGCTTGGGCTAGGGCCCCCATTGCGGTTTGACCCGCTTGTCCCACCTGCTCGGCCACATTAGCTTGGCCTGCTTGCTCGGCCATATTAGCATGGCCGAACCCTTCTTGCACTGGAACCCTATAGACCAGTACCTCATGCACACCTCGGCAAGCCCTACCACGCCTCCCGCCTCTCCCACCACGGACTTGACCCCTTCCTGACATCCTAATAAAGGACACGAGAAATAATTTAGCACATTAACTCATATGTGTTCGTAACTTGACTCACATGTTCGACTACAACAATTCCATAAATTTCTCTACCATATACACAATTTAATTTCACTCCACATAAGCACTTAGTCATGTAAACACATACGAACTATTCTTTTACGATGAAATCCATCCCACGAAAAACCAAGAATTCTTAGTAGAACGAGTATTGATCAAATACCCTTCTAAGAAGACCTCAAGGAATTTAAAAGACGCAAACAACATCCCAAAAGTCTAATCCCATACCTATATAGCCACATAAGCATTTATCACATAGTCACAAAATGTATAACATCTTTCTATCATGCAACCTATCATGCAGCATGAACCCATGGTGGTAAAACAACCACTTCTCACGAGCTTCAAGTATTCGAACCTGATAGCTCTGATACCAAGTTGTAACGCCCCAAATTTCTAGCCCAAATGATAATACAACAATCATGGCTCTTTCAAGAAAAATCGAATATAAATCTCCAAACTTACATTACATGATACAATAGTTCTTCATGCAACAATACATTAATCCAACAACAAATAAATAAACAAATAAATATCCTCAAGGGTTTACAAGTTTCCAAGGCTTGAGCCTGGTTACACAAAACAGTTATTGGAACCCACACAAACACAGCCCTTGGCTTACACACAAAGTCACAGCAAAATGAGAGCATTGTACACCCAACACACATACTTCCACGCCTCTAGTTGGGTGGGATCACCATATCTTTTCCTGCACAAAAATCCCGTAGGGTGAGTATAAAGCCTAGTACGAAATTCTTAACAAAATATATACATTTTATACAAGTCTCAAGAGATGAAATGTACATGTCATGCTATGCCCTTTTTGAAGATAAATCACATTTTTATCTTTTGAAAACTATCATGCTCAATGATATCATGCAATTTCAATTGTTCAAAACTTAACAATTTATTTCAAAGGCGGTAAATACGACTCTAGTAATCCCTAGGTCGGTGTCCGCAAGTAGACTATACAGGTACTATCAAATTGTCATTTTTGCCAGTATTAACCGAAAGGCTCAACACCTATCTACGCGAGTTTTCGGTCTTTCACCCCGAACTCTTAGGCCAACTCATTCAATATCATCTACACCACCTATCAAGACTTACTAACGTATTTACCCCAAAACCATTACATGAAAACTTATTTCTCAACATTCTTTTCTCAATACAAGTTTTCAAATCAACTTTCAAAGTTTAATGTAATCAAATGAATTGATATGCCAATTTCACAAGATGAATATAAATACTTTTATTCCAATTCATCATTCAAGGAATAACACAATTCCCTCTTCTCAAGTATCCTCAACAATTAGTTATTTCAAAACTATTTCAACGTTATGAACAATAATTTCCAAAATGAACAGCAATCCTCATATTCCCTGAAATTCATCATTTATATAAATATAAATAAGAAATTTCCAAACATCCATTTATTTTGACACACAAAATAAATATAACAATATCATTCATGGATTTTCAGTCTTCTTAAAAAAATCCCCAAATTCTAGGTTTTCTCATCAAAACTATACCACTCAAATCTTTTGAAAGAAAACTTTCCAAAATCATCTTTTTTTCAATCAACGAAGATCAAAACCTATAAGATCATTTTAAAAGAACAAGAGACAAACCCAATTTCAAAATTGCTCAACTTCTTGAATCAACAATCCATTTTCAAAGCTATTGAAAGATGATTTCGAAAATCATCTAGATCTTGCAAATATATATATATATAACTTGTACGGGAAAGAAATAAACATTCTCATATAATCTTGTTGATCAAGATTGCGCTCCTCTGTACGACGTCGCTTTACTCCCTGAAAACACAAACGTAAGCTAGCCGGCGGGTGTATGCCGGGTACCTCTCCGATGCCTAAGTCAGCAAAATAGACAAACCGACAAAAAGCTCTGTGTATTCGGGAATCAAAGTTGTGTTACCTCTCCAAAGGTGATGTTTGTGAGCTTTTATAGGTTCCGTGTGGCACAATCCTAGTAGGACTTTTACTCCTCCATGTAAAGTCCTCCTAGGATTCATACTCCTGAAAGATAATGTTTATCCTTCAACACCTCCCTCACTGTATAAACCAAGTGAGATGGTTTTACCATGGTCAGACTTCAATATGACCGAGGTAAGCATGGCTATGCTAAGCCGCAGACTAGACCGAGATAACTTTAGCTCGGCTCTTCCATTTACTGCTCTTACCTCGGCTCTCTCAATGCTAACCATGGTATGTCTTGACCGGTATAACCAATACTCCGGTCCCGACCGGGATAACTTTGTGTGACGACTGAACTTACCGCAAGCTCTCTGGGACCGGAGTAATTTTACACCTCTCGCGGACCGGAGTAACTTTACACCTCTTGCGGACCGGAGTAACTTTACACCTCTTTACTCAGCCCTTCGTACTGTTGGCCCATAACGGCCCACGGCCCAGCTCGGCCCAATTTTCATATAAATTACCCTCTCATAACTCTAAGAAAATCCCTACCTCAAGTTTTGAAGAAGAAATAAGATGAAACCCCAAAATTTACGGTGTCGAAACTCAATCTCCACCGCGCACAACGAAGCCCTCGAGAAGTTACATAACTTTGATAAAGAATTTCGATCTAACTCCCAACGGATTTGGAGGAATCAAAGAGAGAAGATGACTTCTAGAGAGAGAAGCTCTAGATCTAGAAATTTTGGAGAGTTTTAGAAAGAGAGAGAACTGAAAAAGTGATTTGAAATCTCCCCTTACGGATTGATATAACATGGTCCGCTCGAGCGTGAAATACACTTTCCTGTAAGCAATTTCGAATGCATTTTGCATTTTTGCTTTCGGCGAGCTGACCGGGCAGCTCAACCCCCGTAAGTTGACCGGGTCAAAATCGGGATCGCTACAATCTTAGTAATCATAGTTTTCAATTCAACTAAAAATAATTATTCCCAAACACATTAAATTTTTTTGACATCATAAAAGACCCAAAAAAATTAAAAAAAAAAAAAAAACCACTAAAAAGGCCAATTCCCATATCAGGCTTTTACAAACTTTTCATTTGAAGCCTTTTTCAAGTTTGTATGATGCAACCCTAACCCTAGGTGGAATGCACATGGAATCAAGGTGTGATGCCTAGATTTCTTTTTTTTTTTTCCTTTCCAGTTTACTATTCACAAGACAGAGTACACGGAGTGTAATTTAGTAACAGTAACAATGAAAGTAGAGGAGAAGTGAAGATTGAGAACCAAGAACTACCTAAGAGTGAACATTTTTGTTATTTAGGGTCGATTATCACAACAGATGGGGAGATTGATACGGATGTGGCTCATAGGATTAAGGCGGGATGGTGTAAGCGAAGAAGTACGTCTCGGGTACTGTGCGATAAATGAATACCCACTAGACTAAAAGGTAAGTTCTATAGAACGGCTATTACACCAGCGATGTTGTATGGGACGGAGTGTTGGGCATCCAAAAAACAACATGTAGATAAGATGAGTGTGACTGAGATGATGATGCTAAGGTGGATGTGTGGCAAGACTGGACAAGACAGAATTATGAATGAGTGTATTCGGGAATGGGTAGGAGTAGCACCGATAGAAGATAAGTTGAGAGAGAATCGGTTGAGATGGTCTGGTCATATTCAACAGAGACCAACAGAGATAGTAGTGAAGAGATGTGATGTTGTAACGGTAGATGAGAGTGTTAGGGGACGGGATAGGCATAGATTAACGTTGGCTAGCTATAGACACCCCATTTTTGACCGCCCTTAAGACTTGGGCACTACTGATGGTTTACTTGGTGGTGAAAGGTGTGCAGGGCAAAGATTCAGCTTCTTCGGCAAGGAGAGAGTCAAATCCAAACTTCACACCCTTTTTCGGACCAAAACTATTTTGAAAGGTTTTTAGACCTTAAAACCCTCTCTTTCAAAACATTTTTGAAAATAGGTTCCTACGATGTCCCGACGCTCGCATTTTGTCAAATGTCGCGCTTTTCAATAAACCGAGCGAGGACAAAGTGGAAATGAATGAGAGAGAGATGAACTCTTTGAAAAATCTTTCAAAACACCTTGTTTAGGGGTTTGGGGTTGAAGAAAAGAGGAGAGGAGAGAAGAAACCCAGTTGGGGAAGGAGTTGGGGCATGAACCGTTAAGAGAGAGACGAGCAGTCCTCGCCAAATCAGGCCTATCCTTTTGAATACTTGGATTTCATCTATGAGCCCACCACCGTTGGAAAGCTTACTTTCGGGGCTTCATTTTTCACTTAAGAATCTCCTCGAGCCGAGTCCGGATGGGAGAGATATGGTTGTTGGAAGTTGGGCATCAATCCGGTTGGACCGAAACTGAGCAGTCTTCACTAAAAGAGGGATATCTCTTAGCACACATGGAATTTTGAGGTGAGGCTGCCAAATTTGGAAAGAAGACTTCCAGGGCTACAGTTTAGGCTCAAGAATGACCTAAAAAGGCATCCAGATGAAGGATTTAGGCTTTCTTCAAAATAGGGACTAGGACTGATTTTTGATTCTGGCCTCTATGGAAGTGTGCCGGCCATTAATGGCCAATGCCGGCCCAATGCCGGCCACAAAAGACCCCTGCCGGCCATCAATGAGCCATTGCTTGCCATCACTGATGGCCGGCAGCACCCCTCTCAGAGCAGGTTTCACGGAAGATCTTTTGTACCAGCTGGATTCCTCATATCTGCCCTCCATACACGTGTATGAAGGGATGAAGCTCTTGCCAAGCTTGTTCAAGAAGTTTTGCTTTGATTTTCTTCTATATAAGGAAGAGGTTTCTTCCTTATACCAGGTTCAGCCATTTTGAAGAGAAAAATCTATCTCTCTCTCTATATTGTTTTGTGTTTTGTGCTTTGGAGATAGATTTCCTTGCACTTTTGCACTACACCTCATAGCACAACACCTCCATCATCCATTCCAGCACCTTGGAGGCCATTTGAGAAGGTTGTAAGCTCAGAATCTTGGACCAAAACCTGCTGGTTTGCTTCTCTTCAAGGGTAAGTCTTCATTTCCCTTAAACTTGCACTTCCTTTGTTCATTGGCTATCCTCACTTGCAAGCATTTTTGGACTTTGTCATGAACTGAAGTTAGTCATATTTTGAGCTCCTCTTCATATTTGATCAAGGACTCTTTGCTGTTTGAGGCCTCCTCCTACCACTTGCCTCTTTATCCCTCTTTTAGGCCTTTTTCTTGCATGCTAGTTTAACCTTACTTGTATTTATTTTCGTGGCTTAATTTAAACTGTAAAGTGCCTTATTTTGAGCCCCTCTTCAACTTTGTTGAAGGGTTCTTCACCATTTGGGGCCAGCTGCTGTCCATTGTCTCTATTATCACTTTTAGGGCCATTTTTGCATGGTAGATTAGCCCTATTTGTATTCATTTTTGAGGCATGTTGTAAACTGGAAAGAGGCTTGTTTTGACATCATCTTCTTGATTTATTAAGGGCATTTTCTTATTTGAGGTCACATGCTATCTTGTATGCTTGGTTGCCTCCCGTTTTGAGCCTTATATCCTAGCCCTTGTTGCATGCTTTGTTTGGCCTTCTAGCCACTGAAATCCAGTGGATTTTCAGTGGCTTGGCCATTGTTTTGAGCTTCCAAATCAGAGGGGGGTGACCCCCTCTCACCTTGACTTGTTTGGTAGTCGTTTTGGCCTTCCAAAGAGGCCCTATCTTGCATGCTTTGTTGACTGATTTTGGGGCCAATTTGTTGAGTTTTGGGACTATCATATTTGATTTTCAAAGTTGGTTTGGGGCTGTCACTTGTCCATCTTATATGTGCCTAATAACTCCTTGTATGGCCCTCTAAAGGAGCTCATCATTTTTGCATACCATGGTTGCATATCAGTGGTTATTTGGGCCTATTTTCATATGATTTATTCACTGATTTTTGACGGTTTGGTGAGATTCCATGTGCTTCATATACTTTCCATGTAAACCATGTTTACTAGTCAAAATTGCATGCTAATTTAAGCCATCTTGCTAGCACCTTTTGGCCTTGCTTTAAACTGGAAAAGTCCATGTTTTGGGACTGCCTTGACTCTGTCTTCATGCTTCATGTTCAAATAATGCATGCTTTGTATAGCTGTAAGTCATTCCATGTGCCTAGTTTTGAGTTTCGGGTCTCACCTCATGCATCGGGTGCCATGTTTTCATGATTCGGGGCTATTTAGCATCATATTTCAGTGCTGAAATTTGCTTGTTTGCATACCATGTTCCATGCCTTACCATGCTTTGGTAGAGTGGCATTCGTGCCTTAGGTTCGGTCCTCGGTTTGCGTGCACGCGTGCACGCATTTCGAGTGTCTCATTTTTATCTAATGGCCTTCTATGTGAGCGTGGCTGAGGTCCGCTTGTGTTGGTGTAAGTCCATTATGCATTGTGTATGCCATTTCATTTCATAGCATTGTGTATGCTAGGTTGTATGTTAGCGCATTGTGTATGCCATGTTACCTCGTGCATCATGTGTGCCATTTCATAGCATTGTGCATGTTAGGTTGTATCTTAGTTGCATTCATGCATGTCATGCATATTGCATTGTGTTTGGGATAGGAGTTAGCCCGAGCACGGGAAACGAGGTACGTTTCGTACTCCGAGTGACGGAACGTGTCTCAATTCCCTAGTCGCCGACACTCCGGATTATCCATGATGGAGTCTCGGTCTTGTTGTGTTTATACGTGCATTCATTTCATATTGAGTCGTGCAATTCGACTCCTCGGCCATCATGCATTGAGATGCGTGATTGGTGGCACGAGGATCGAGGCATGCATACATATGTGAAAATACATTGCTGTGCCCCTTTCCTGCTCTCTGTTGCAGCAAATCAAGAATCAGCAGCCTTCCGGAGCTTGGCGCGCTTTCCAAGAACAATTGCAAACAGAGGCTAATTGGGGCGTCGCAATGGATTTCCGCGCAAGGCAACCCGACCATGCATCATTCATCATTTGGAGCAGAGTCGAGGCAGTCCCTAGCTTGCATGCTAGTTTTAATGCTTTCCTAGATTAATTTGTTAATTAATTAAGATTTTGTACTACATATTCGGACTATAACTATTCATTCGGGACTGTATTATTTATTCGGACCCTCCGAGCGAGGGCGCAATTGTAATAAGTGTGCGTGCGTATGATGTATGTCTTCCAACCCTACGTCTTTCTCCCTTTTATTTACCAGCTTATGATGGTTAGATTAAGGCATGTTTCCATTAGCATACAGTATGATAGCATGTTTGCATTCATTCATCTGTTTTGCATGCACCGGGCTCAGCGCATCATACTAACTGCATTTGTACTTCAATTCCAAGTTGAATACATGTTAGCTGTAGCATTCCATATGCCATGTTTAGAATAGCCGAGCCTACTATAGTTGCATTTTTGCATGTGTTGCATTAGGCATTTCTGTAAAGTTAGGATCATGCATGATTTCTAATTAGTTTCTGTTTTGGCTCGGAGTACTCGGTAAGTTTTTATGCTTTAGCATCCTTGCATGCGTGTGAGTGTTGCCATGATAGCATGCTTACCATGAAACTATGTGCTTATGTGATATATCTGCCTGAATGCCTGTGGGTGAAGGTTGGATTATCTAAATTGGAACAATGCATTGACTGTGAGTTTTAAGCCCACTAGATAGTGGCAAAACCATGTTTTCTAAGCCCACCTGAAGGTGGCAAAATCTGAATTTTAAGCCTACTTGCGAGTAGCAAACCATCTTTCAAAAACAAACATGAAATGTTTTGTTCCAATTCAGACGACACAGTCTATACTTGTATGCTGTGCGCATCACATAGTAAATCTAGGCTAATAACCGGAATAAGAACACGCAATGTTTTCAAAACTTGATATCATGGTTAGTAGAGGCCGATCTTTGATCGGGCGAGAGGGCGTGCTCATAGCTGACCTTCCCCAATCGTACCCAAGTTCCCGAGCCGAGGCAACTTTGGTGATGACGGACACGTGGCCTTAGGCAACGAGTCAGGGTTTTCTAAATTTCCCAAAAATAAAATATTTAGATGGCGACTCTGTATCTGGCAAAGCAGTCCATGTTTAGCACTTCTTTTCTAAAAAAATCTGTTTTCTCAAAACGATTTGCTGGATTTGGACTCTTTGGTTCAGATTAAGAACCGTGACAATTTGAGTCCTGAACTGTAGTGAGCCCAAAATGAACAGAACGGGACTCACCCTCCCAGGGCGTTCGGGGACGTCTACACTAACGTTGTGAATAGAGATATGGATCTACTTAATTTGACTAACGAAATGACCTTTGATAGGGTCACGTGGAGAAGAATGATTCATGTAGCCGACCCCATTTTATGGGACTTAAGGCTTGGTTTGGTTTGGTTTTGTTTGGTTAGTTTACTATTCACAAGCTCTATTCAAAGCTCTTGAACAGCCCCTGTTTTGATCTTCTTTTCCCCATTTTTATCAACCTTAAACCTAGTTCATTCCTACATTAATTGAAACCCTAAAATTCTTACTGATTTTCAGCTTTAAAACACAATAAAAACCCACAGAAATGCAGTATTAATATCATTACAGTGCTGTCCGACATCAAGAAAATAAAGATAGTTCACACTACTGATGCTTCAAAAGAACATACTTACATCTTGGACAATTGAAATCCTTCATACATGGAAGAATTCTCTTTCTGTTATGGAATCAGCCAAACAACATTAGCATAAATGTACACTAAGCAAGAAAATGAATACGCTAAGTTGAAATCTCCTTCTACTTCAGTTGATAAAGTAGAAGCTAATTATGAAACTTCAGAAAACGAGGAAATAAAAAATAAATCAAGGAGCATCTTACAAGGGGTTCTCCTTCGGGAGCTTTTAAACAAATTTGTGTATAGATTCCTAATAAAATGAAAGATAAAGATAATTGTCAAAATTACAAAAATTGCCACTTAACTGCAAGTATATAGCGGGAAGAAAAACTAAAGTAGAAAAAAGTATTCTTACACGTTCTCCTGACAAGCAGGCTGATTAGGACCTTGCCATTGGGAAATCATTAACGTTAGGTGTTATCATCTTGGTAATGATAGAGATATGACAAACTAGTAATAGAAGTATAACCAAGTTAAAAGGACCAATCAAATAGCGGGGTTTTACATAAATGCTTTAAATCCCAAACTAAAACTCAGTTGATCAAGCAACTCAGCTTCAGTTTATGCAATAATATAAAATGGGCATATAGCAATAATATATTTTATGCGAAATAAGGTGTTACTACTAGGATGATGACCATTCATAAATTACAGAGGAGAAAATGAGAAGTTACAAAGATAAAAGTAGTACTTTCTAATTCAAGGCATGATCAGGAGGGGTTCAATAAAATAAATACTGGTCAGGTTGTTCTTCCCATTGCTACAATAAGATAATTAGTTTTTGGAAGTGATGTGACAAAAAATATTAAAATTGGAAATATTTATTTATGAAACAAAGCAAAGCGAGGAAATTTCCATGGTTAATGAAAAATGTGGTATAAAAGTATTGCAGCTGGTTAGCAATCAATTCAATAAGCACCAAAAAACAAAACTAGAGAATAACTATAAGGAATCAGATAGAGAAGATTAACCTTTCTTTTAATCACGAAGCCATTAAATAAGTAGGAAAAAGAATCAAGACAAAGTTCCCAATATTCTTCTTTGTTGGTTGCTGATCAAAAAATAAAAATTCCCAATATTTTTCATAAGTTTTCCTCCTTGTTACAAAGAAAGCAAGTAGTACATGCATTTCAAAGGTGATAGTCATCAGGACTGAATATCAAGCGATGACAATATAAAGAAATCAATAATTTAAAAAAATGAAAATTCAGAGAAACCAATTCAGTTATCCCAACTAGAATATTCACAAGGGGAAATTGGGGGAGCTTTGGTCAATAGCTATGAAGTGCAGACACTTCTAATAAGGTAACAACATGACACTTATTGGACACTTCCCAGCACTACACATGAAACACATCACAAATTTGAATAAAATAACTTGAAATTCAATAATAAAACAAAAACAATGTAAAGTTATACCCATTCTCCTCCTTTGACTTCAAAACTTTGACTTAATATTCATATATATGACATATAATAAATATATAAAATTACACTCCACGTGTTACATCCTATATTTTTTGAAAAATTTTGTGTCGGCATGTCCATTTGATATCACGTGTCCATGTCCGTACTTCTTAAGTCAATAGAATAAGAAGTGGCAGCAGGGCTGATGCACAGTTTTGCTTCCAAGGAAGGAACTTTTTACGTGTAAAAGTATGATGGGCTATTGATTGTGAGGCACACCATAATGCAACCACTCATGTAACATGCACAGCTTAGTCAATAGTATTGAATGGATTTGTGGAAATTATAAAGCCTGAGATTAGAAGCCGAGAAAAGCCTTGTTCAATAATGATTTACTGTTGAAATGGTTTAATATGCAAAACAGAATCCTTTGAGCCACTTATACAAGGTGAGTTAATGCAAGCAGGCCATAACTGCAGAGAGGAAGTCAGAAAGAACACTACGTACTTACAGATTCAGAAGAAAAAAAAAAAAAAAAAAAAGTGCTTCTAGATAGAGTGTACAACTGATACAACTTTCTTTTGCGAACATCAGTTGGGAGAATGCATTGTGAATGATGAATCTACTGGAAAAAATTTTCCTTCTAATACCAAATATAGTTAATTAATTTGCTTACTTCTATACTTCAACTACTAATTTTTCCCAACAAGACCATAAAGATTAAAATTTACAATAACTTCTAACTCAACTTGATGAACAACAAACATGCACTCAAATACAAATTTCTGAAAATAAGCACTCAAGATAAAAACATACATACTAAGTCCATCCTTCAAGATTGAATCTGGTACATTTCCACTTAGCATGTTGCCACTCAAAAACCTATTCAAAGCAACGCCATATAGTTAATATACTATAAAGTGGGGAATGATAACAATGAAATAATCCAATAGATTAGCAATTTCGGATCAAAAGAAATTAGTAACATAAAAATTGTTGGCACCTTAAGAGAAATTTAAATGTAAAAGAATATTTTTCCACAGAAACACTTCGCCTTGTTGTTAACAACTTTTGAGAAATGCTATATATCACCGGTTTTTGTCACCATTTTGTATTATAGTCTACATGGATTCTCATGATTAGTTTCCACGTTTGAAGATAATTATTAAGAAATTAATGAATGCAAATGATATCTTGCTATATACTCTGTGTGTAATAAAAGAATGAAAAATATAGGTGACATATAGCAGCCCACACAACTCTCAGATTCGTGGGGAAAAATTTCACTCAAGTACTATTTACAACAGAACCAAATACATTCTAAACTTTTTGTTTCATACTTACACGAATCTCAAATTCTTCCCATTGATGTCATTTGGAATTTCTCCGACTCAGGTTAAAGCTGACATCCCTGTCCAAATCACAATACACGATGAGTTAAAAAGGAGGAGAAAAAGAGCCCATATCCCAAAGTTTTTTTAACAGTCAACTTTATTTGATAAAACCTTCGTTTATACATGTTTAATAATGAAATAGAAGAACTTTAAGGATGAAGGAACAAATGTAGAAGAGTGAGAAGAGGAGAAGTAATCGTTAACAGAAGCAAATGAAGGGGAGAAAGGAAAAGGAAAGACAAACCAATTGGCCAGCATATGCAGTAATTCTTCACAAGTACTCAAGAACAGAGAGAATTAAGGTGACGTGATATTCTATGAAAATGCAAAAAGTGATCATAAACCTCTTCACCAAAAAATACAATAAGAATTGGCCAACTAGTAAAACAAAAAATGTTTAGACATGCTCTGAGAAAGATCAAACAACCCTTCTGTTCAACATGTCAAAATAATTTCATGGGTCACACCTAATGCCTTAGTCAATCCAGTTTGCACATCACAAATTTGACATTGTAGAATGGTATAATTTAAAATCCTAATTTTAGCCTCCTCCAATCGAAGGGAAAGCAAATTGGTATTTTTCTTCTTCTTCTTTTTTTTTTTTTTTGGGTGCCAGGCGAGAAGAGAAGGCCACCAATCTCCACTCTGTCTGCATCTACTTCTCAAAATAATAATTTCTTCAACTGAATCCAACTATTGCTTTTTATTTTATTTTATTATAGGTGCATAATCAATTGTTTCGGCCAACTGTTACCCCAAACAAAGTATTAGCAATCTAAATATTTGTTGAATATAGAAACTAGAATATTATGTTTAGAATAGGAATTAGAATATTTTTATATTGATAGTAGGAATCTCTCTTCTTGTTTATACTGTTTCCTAAAATTGTATCATGAATATGTTATGTATACATGGCCTCTACCTCATTCTAAAGTAAGCCAAATAATTCTCTATTACTTTTGGTATCAGAGCCACCAAACCCTAGCCACGAGCCACCAAACCCTAGCCACCCACCTCCCTCTCTCTATTTCGGCAGCCTTTCTCACCGACAACTACCCTTCTCCCTCCCCAACCACTCGATAGCCCCTCCTTCTTCTTCAACCCTAGCCGACAACCACCCTTCTCCCTTTCCAACCCCTCGCCAACCTTTCAAAACTCCACCAGATTTTTAGGTGCCGACTAGACCCCCTTTGGCTTGGGTCTAGTGTGGCTGCCCCTTTTGGGTAGTTTTACCCCTTGTTTTGATGTGGTAAGCATTTTTATATGTATAATTTGCTCATTGAGCTACCGGGTTTGTTCGGTAGCATTTATTTGGATAAGCCATTGAGTTTTTTTTTACTTCTTACTTTTTCTTGGACTGTGTTGTTATCCCTGTGTGCTTTTCAGCCCCACTTCTTCCACCATGACTGGTCCATCCTTTGTTGTTTCATCCGATATACCCACTAAGCATGTCCTAATTAGTTCTGATTTTTCTCTCTCATCACACTCCTGTTTATCGTATTACGAGTGTGGTGTTGAATGGGAAAAATTTTGTCGCCTAGAACCGCTCCCTTAAACTCTATTTAGGGGGCAAGGGAAAAACTCATTGGCTTTTATCTTCCGCTACCTAGCCTGCTGTAACAGATCCTATACGTGCACAGTGGGATATTGATAACTATACTATTTTGGGATGGATGTTCAACTCCATGGAAAACCGTATTTATCACATGTTTCTCTATTGTGACACTATTCCCGGTCTATGGCATGCCTTGTCACAGATGTATGCTCATGCTCATAACGAGGCTCGCATCTTTGAGCTCTATCTGAATATTGCTCATGCTTCCTAGTCTGCCTTGGGTCTTTTTGTGTCAGAGTTTTTTGGATACTTTAGGCCCGTTGGGAAGAATTAGCTCAATATGAGCCCTTGACTAAGTTTCCAGCAGATGTTACCTCTTTTGTGTCCAAACGCCTTGCTCGCTAGCATCCTTACCAGTTTCTAATGGGTTTAAACTCTGAGTTTGAATCCCTTCGAATTCAGATTTTAAACACATCACCTATACCTTCTCTCTATGAGGCCTTTGCCACCATTGATAGTGATGAGTGTCGTAGACATCTAGTTCAGCCAACTCCTTTGGTAGCTTTTAATCACAAGTTTCAGCACTTGAAAATAGTCCAAAATAGTGTATAAAAGAGAAGAAAAGAGTAGTGCAAATAATAGAGAAGATGGCAAAAGTTATACCTCTTAAAGAGAGGATGCTTTTTGGTTCACAAACCACAAAGTGTTCACCCTCAAGAGCTGAAATTCGGGCTCAATAATCTCAACAAGAAGACTCAAAATTTTTGGTTTAGAAAGTGTATGTATAATGTATGTATATTGCAAGATATAGAGGGAGAGTGTTTGGCAAGTTTTTGACTCTTGGCAATTTTTTCTAACCTAAAACCATGAGGGATGGTTAAGTATTTATAGAAAAACTTCTTCTCTTGTCAGAAATATCTGTATTGAGCCAGCTGGTGCAAGACATGCACATTAGGGGGGGGGGACAACTGGCTATAAATATCTGTCTGCCGCTAAACATGGCCGGCTGGCTGGCCACGGAGAGGGACGGCCGGCCAATAAAATTTGCCCTGTCGGCCACTTTTTGTCCAGCAGGCCTTTGAGTGGTCAGGCTAGAAAAAATTAGGTTTTGGTCCAAAGGAGGTGTAAGGTTTTAGGTTCTGAAACTCAAAACCGAAATCTTTTGCTTAAGAAATTGAACGGTTTGTACAGTATATTATTTCATCATCAAGTATTCAACGTGAGACGCCCAAGTCTTAAGGGCGGTCAAAATAGGGTGCCTACATACATTTTTTTAAATTGACAATAATATATAATCTAGAATAATGTTTTTTAAGTGCTAACAAGTCTCTTGTGAGGACACTTATGGCTACACTTACCACAATAAAGTTTGATGGTATGCATTGAATCTACGCGCATGTCATTGAAATGTCTAATTTGATTGCTCTATTATAGAATCTAGGAATTGAAATAAGTTTTTTCTTGTGTAATTTATTATGAATTCTTTGCTTCCTCAACATGGACAATTTCATATTAACAAACTATGAAAGATACGTGAAAACTAAATTAATTAGCCAATATGTTTATTGAAGAAGAAATAGGGGTTAAGAATTAGAACATCAGTTAGTTCCTCTTATATGTCAAGGAGCCAAATGTTTTTTTTTTTTCCTTCTTCTTCGTTTTGGTTTATATTGTTTGCCTCTTTTACGATCATTCTCAAAGAAAGGGCCACCTAAGGAAAATGAGTCTTTTCAAAAGTTCTCAGGCTCATAAGAAAGAAAAAAGCAATAAAGGAGATCATTAGATCAACCAGTTATCGACTAGCAAAGGTACAAAAGGTTTACAATCCTTGGTTGAGGTGATGAGGGACAAGGGATGTTGAAACCTGGAAGGGCTTGCTACTAGCAATTATAGAGGAGTCATGGGGGTCCTGTGCCCATTAGGGCGAAAAGGAACAAGAAGGGTATCCCTTTCCCTTTTTTCTCCCTCTACCTTTTTTCTTCTCTCTTCTACATTTAGGGGCTTTTCCCAAATTAAGTCAAATTAGTAACTTAATTTCCAAACTAGGCCTAGTTTGGACGGAATTCCTAAACTAGGCTAAAGTGCTATTACAAACCACGCTTTCACTGTTTATAGGATCCTTTCTCGGAAAATTTGTGAAATAGTAAAAGCGTGGTTACAAACCACGCTTTTAATTAAGAAAGCGTGATTACAAACCACGCTTTTAACAAATTTTTTCTTTTTCCTCAGAAAACGTGGTTAGAAAGCACGCTTTTAAGCAAAATTTGTTTTCTTCAAAAAACGTGGTTTCAAACCACGCTTTTACTGTGCTTATAATTAAATTTTGTTTTCTGAAGAAAACGTGGTTCCAAACCACGCTTTCATTGTGCATATTTGTTTTCTTAAGAAAACTTTTAAAATATATTAAAATGTGATCAAAATAAAACTTGTGTTCTCTATAGCTCAAATGGTAGTGCATTTGTTTCGCTTGGCAGAGGCGCGGGTTCAATCCATGGCAACTCCAAACGGTTGCTACCTTTCAAATTAAATTCAACTCTTTTTTTTTTTTTTCCTTCCACTCACTCTATACTTTATATATTTATTATGTAATTTTTTTATCAAAAAAAAGTAAAATGTTTGCTTGGTTAACTAAAATTTTTTTCTATAAAATACAATTTTTTTCAAAATGTCAACATAATTGTTTAAAAAGTATTCAGTTTATTTAGTTTGAGTTTTTTGAATTTAGTTATTTGAAAACTGAGTTTTTTAATTTTCGTATTTTTTTTGTTTTCAGTGAATATTTTTAAAATTTTAAACATTTTTTTTTTTACTTTTTTTAGATACACCTTAGTTAGATGTATCTAAAAAGTAAAAAAATTGTGAAAAAATATTTTAAAAAATTAATAAATACAAAAAAATACAAAAAATGTATTGAAAAAATATTTTTGTATTTTTAGTATTTTTTCAGCAAAATGTACTCAAAAAAATATGCACAGTGAAAGCGTACTCAAAAAATATTTTTTCAGCAAAATATACGCTTTTAAAATGTACTAAAAAACGTACATTTTTTAATTTTTTCATAAATATATAAAGTATAGAGTAAGTGGAAAAATACAAAAAGTACAAAAATACAAAAAAAAATGTACTGAAAAAATTAATACAAAATGTTAATTTTTTCAGCAAAATATACTCAAAAAATGTACACTTTTAAAATATTTAGTACATTTTAAAAGCATACATTTTGCTGAAAAAATATTTTTTGAGTACGCTTTCACTGTGCATATTTTTTTGAGTACATTTTGTTGAAAAAATAATGATAATTTGCTGAAAAAATACTAAAAATACAAAAATATTTTTTCAGTATATTTTTTGTATTTTTATGTATTCATTAATTTTTTAAAATATTTTTTCACAAATTTTTTACTTTTTAAATACATCTAACTAAGGTGCATCTAAAAAAGTAAAAAAAAAAAGTATTTAAAATTTTAAAAATATTTGCTAAAAACAAAAAAATACGAAAATAAAAAAACTCAGTTTTCAAATAACTAAATCCAAAAAACTCAAACCAAATACAATGAATACTTTTTAAACAATTATGTTGACATTTTGAAAAAAATTGTATTTTATAGAAAAAAAATTTAGTTAACCAAACAAATGTTTTACTTTTTTTTGATAAAAAAATTACATAATAAATATATAAAGTATAGAGTGAGTGGAAGAAAAAAAGAAAAAGAGAGTTGAATTTAATTGGAAAGGAAGCAACCGTTTGGAGTTGCTGTGCATTGAACTCGCACCTCTGCGGTGCAAAACAAATGGACTGCCATTTGAGTTATAGAGAACTCATGTTTTATTTTGATCACATTTTAATATATTTTAAAAGTTTTCTTAAGAAAATAAATATGCATAGTAAAAGCGTGGTTTGGAATCACATTTTTTTCAGAAAACAAAATTTAATTATAAGCACAGTAAAAACATGGTTTGAAACCACGTTTTCTGAAGAAAAAAAAAATTGTTAAAAACGTGGTTTGTAACCACGTTTTCTTAATTAAAAGCGTGGTCTGTAACCACGCTTTTACTATTTTACAAATTTTCCGCGTGAGGGTCCTAGAAACAATAAAAGCATGGTTTGTAATAGTACTTTTAGCCTAATTTGAGAATTCCGTCCAAACTAGGCCTAGTTTAAGAATTAAGTTGCTAATTTAACTTAATTTGAAAAAAGCCCCCTACATTTATTATTGCTCTCTCTGAATTATCTCACACATTCCCAAACTAATTGATGCCTTTAGGATGGTGGTTAGCATTCTCTTTATGAAAAACTTTATAGTTTAACTCTAGGGTAAATTAAACTAACCTCCCTTACAGTTAGAAAGAAAATAGTAAGCCTCACATGCTTGGTACAATTACACTATATTTTATTAAGATTTAAAATATCATAACCTTTTTTCCTCTCACCATTAGTTATACTGTTATAATATGAATGAAAATGTAAGGTAGTGTTTGGTAGAGTTTTGTAAATGTGATTTGAGAGTATAAGTTGTATTTTGAATTTGTGTGTTGTGGAATTATAATTTGAGTGTAGAAAATTTGTTTGGTAAAGAGTTTTGAAAATAGTTTTGGAAAAGAGGTTTGATTTGAGTGGGGAATTGTTGATGTGACATTTGATATGTGATACAAAAATTTACAACTCATAACTAAACATACAATTCAAAATTATTTTAAAGCATATAAAAAATTCAGAAAATATTTTTTTCGATTATAAATTAATTAACATATCAATTGTAAAAAAAAAAAATTGTCAGCCGGCCGGTCAACCGGCCGGACGTCCGGCCGGACGACCCTAACGGGAAAAAAAATTACAGACAACGCGCAGAACAGACGCAGAAAAACAGAGCTTTCGGCAGAGTTTTGGAAAATTAATTCCAAAACTCCTACCAAACACCATTCTCAAACTCACATGTTGAAAACGATTTCTAGAATCGTTCCAAACAGACCCTAATTTTTTCAATTCTTTTACACTGAAATATATATAATTTTGTCATTTTATACACCATTTGTGTTAGTTACGCTTATTTTACCCTTACTAAAAAGAAAGTCAATAAAATTATATTAAATTTGTAAGGTTTGTTATATTTTTTTTCAAATGTCAAGGAAATCAATATAAATTAGCTTTTAACCAATCATACAATGCCACATGGCACAGACACCATGTTAACGTGCGCATGGCACAGGACGTTGATGTCAAAGAATGCATCAACACACGCATCAACATTTGATGTCAGCACACGTGTTAGCACATGTGCTAATGTTGATGCCAAGCAACGTGTGGCACAATCTAAACCACTCATCTGAATGGGGGAAAATTGCAATCTAGCGACATGTGGTTCAAATCATGGCCCTCGGATTTGATCTGATATGTCCAGGCCCACGTCATGACATTATCATGATGTCTCCTTTCTTTTTATTTATCCATCATCTTTCATTTCAACTCCAAGGATAACACAACCGTCCTCCTCAAGTTCATACTATATTTCTAGTTTGACCCTTGCTGATTTGATTTCTTGCTTTTGGGCCTTTTTTATTACAATTTAGCCCCAATTCCTTTTCTTTTTCTTTACTTAGCCCCCTAATTTTCTCTATAAATATGGGCCAACTCTCTTCAGTTTTGGGGGGGTCTTCTCCACAGAGCTACCTCTCTTTTTTGAAAACTAGAGAACTCTCTCTCTCTCTCTCTCTCTCTCTCTCTCTCTCTCTCTCTCTCTCTCTCTCTCTCTCTCTCTCTCTCTCTCTCTCTCTCTCTCATTTTACACTTTGTAAAATGGTTAAAAATGCTATATTGAGGAGTAGATTAGTTTTTAAGCCCACAATTACTTCTTCTTAGGCTATTGTCCAAGCTTGTGTGCAACATTTTTGTAAACTTGTTTATCACTTGTAATACAATCTTTTTCTTAACCAAATAGCTTATTTTGTACAAATCTTGTGCCTAGTTGTGCCTCATTTCTTAGATTTCTTTAGCTAGTTGCTTACAATATCGTGACTTTGTTTCTTTGTGGCACATCAACGAACTTATTGTCTTTGCTTGCCCTTTTGAACTAGGATTTGTTTACTGTTTCTATAACATGACCAACTGAACATGAAGCCTACGTGATGAAGTGGTTTTTATTTAACAGAAATATAGAATCATTTATTGAAATTTTGAAACTTAGAAACATCTATCGAAATTTTGAAACTGGCAATCTACGTATTTGATGTCATCAAAAATTTAGAGATTATACAACAAATTCCCCAAGAGAGTAGAAGGAAGAAGAATTCTACATCATACTTCTCCTTTATCTCAAACTAAAATAATAAAATGAAAAAAGAGATTAAATTGTCCCTATTGACATAGACATGTTCAATTCAATCCATGGGCCCGGTCACTTTGTTAACCAGTTCCCTAAAAAATAAACACCATATTGAAAACATTAATCAAAATTCGGATACAAAACGACAAAAAAAAAATGTAATAAATAGCTATAAGTTTACTAGTGTAGGAGTACCCTTACATTATACTTCACTCCTATCCAAAATAAATAAATAAATAAATAAAATAAAATAAAATTGTTAAAAAGGATTAAATTGTCTCTATCAACATAGACACGTTCAATTCGTTCACCCATTCCCTGAAAAATATACACTACATTGAAAACAATATACAAATGTGGAAACAACACGAATAAAGAATTTAATAAATAGCTATAAGTTTTACTGTGTAGGAGTACCCATTGTCCATTCTAGAACAACAAAGCGACTGCACAACTAGGAGAACTATACTTGGAAGAAAATCTGTATCGGACTTTGAATCCCAGTTGATTTCATAGAGATTTCTCAACAGATGTAGAGGAAGAACCAAAACCTGTTCGGATTGTTGTTGAATTCTGGCTTTGGCTTCCACTGAAACTATGGTTTTGCTTCTCTCGATGAAAGTCTCTCATAGCTTTAAACCTCAAATCTTCAGTGTAGGAATTAGGTTCTGGGATTACTTCTGGAATACTCATTTGGCCTTCAAGCATGCTCACTACCTCGGACATTGTAGGCCTAATCGATGGTGATGCATTTGTGCACAAGAGTGCAACTTTAACCATCCTTTCCACTTCTACATTATTGAATTCAATCCCCAACTTCGAATCAATAAGGTCCGCCAAGTTTCCACCTTGTTGCAAGTGGCAGGCCTACATTCAAAGTAACTTGTTTCATTTTCCAAGAAAAAAAAAAAATTTGGAAGAAAAGAAATGACTGACAAGAATGTTCAATGTTGTCCCAGCTTAACAGGAAAATATTGAAGAAGAAAGGAAGTCCTCAAGTACCCAATCCAGCAGACAAATGCAATCGTGACTCGGCATGTAATTGTTGTTGTTCTTCCCACTAACAATTTCCAAAGCCACAACACCAAAGCTATAAACATCTGCCTTGTAGGTCAAGTAACCCCACAGTGCATATTCTGGGGCCATATATCCTCTACAAATCAAGATTTTGATGTCTTATTCAATATTTAAAAGTTATATATATTTGAACAAGGTGAGCATTTAACTATGTTTCGGGAAGGAGAAGGTGACTCACATAGTTCCAGCAACTCGAGTGCTAATGTGGGATTTTTCATCTTCATTAAGCCTAGCCAATCCGAAGTCTGAAATTTTAGGGTTTAGGTTTTTATCAAGCAGCACGTTAGTAGCTTTAATGTCTCTGTGAACTATCTTGAATCTTGATTCTTCATGCAGAAAAGCTAAACCTCTAGCAATTCCAATGCAGATATTAAGCCTTGTTGGCCAATCAAGTATCAATAGTCTGTCATCTGGATTTGAACATTATCCAACACTCGAACATTAGTAAAGCAATTAAAATAAGTGGCTAATAAAATCACTGTCAACAATTTTCACATTAAAGCGTGTGGCTATCAAGCAAATGACAAAACTTACCAAACAAAGCACGTGCCAGACTATTGTTTTCCATGTACTCATACACCAATAACAATTGATCCCCTTCAATACAACATCCATGAAGCTTAACAAGGTTTGGGTGTTGCAAACAAGAAATCATCCCTATTTCATTCAAAAATTCGCGATTTCCTTGCGTTGATTTAGAGGAGAGTTGCTTCACTGCAATTTCAGTACCATCAGACAATAGACCCTGCATCCAACATTTATTCAAAATCCATGCATAAAATCTATGCAGTAACCTAGGTTTATTATAGGGATAGATAGAACACCTTGTAGACAGGACCAAAACCACCTTCTCCAATCTTGTTTGCAGAATCAAAATTTTTAGTGGCAGCTTTAATTTGTCTCAAAGTAAAAGAACCTGTTTGCAACTCTAGACCTTCGAAATCTGTCCAGGAATGAAATGTAGAATGAGCCTCTAATTCATGTTAACTCATAATTTGTTTTGGGTGAGGGGTGAAAGAAAAATGAACGCATGCCTTGAACTATTGGATCAAAAGAGAAGTTTTCGGATATCACAACCTTCAATATTTTTCTCGGAAAGTTACAAAAGTATTGCCAGTATACTAAAACAAGAATAAATCAACAAGAAGCAGTAAGCGCATACTTTCATCCAATGCTCACCTTTTCCAATCTTTTTTCTGCCTTTCAAATATCTTTTCCACAAAAGGATACTGACTATTAGAAAAATAACGAATATAGCCACAACTCCAACAGCAATATAAGCAGTAGCTGCTGCCTTCTTTCTACCTTCTGAACAAGATTTGAAAGCTGCCCAAAACAAACCCAAACAACTATGCTAATGAGAAAAAAATAGATGTGAGCACAACCAAAATTTTGAACAGAGAATGCATTCATTTGATAGCTTGGGGAAAAAACTAATGCTCATAGAGCATATATTCTTTGCCAAAAACACTTACAAAGAGAAAACATGCTCTCACCTGTGCATGAAAATAGACACACAAAAAGAGAACCTAAGACCAAAAATTTACTAACAACATGATTCCAATATCAAATATGTGTGGGTAAATTGCAGCGAGCTCCCTGAGGTTTGGGCCTTGGGAAATACATCTCCTGCTATTTTTTTAAAATAAAAAATTCTGTTGACCATGTTTACCAAGCACAAATGCCAGTTTACCCTTGAAAGCTGTTTAACAACAGTACAAATTGACAATAGTAACCCATAAGGTGAAAATGAAATGACATATTTGCCTAGCTCACATAATTATAACCCAACGCAATGACTAATAATTATAAATTAATAGATTAACTAACTTTCCTATACAATTATCCATACAATATCATCCTAATAACCTGTATAAGAATAAATAATACACACGTTTCATAAATTGATAAATTATTTAACTTCATTCTATAACTACCATATAATAATAATTTTATGAACCATATAATACTAAATTAATAAACCTTGCTACCTCCCCTATCCCACCTCTGTTTGGGTTAAATAGTGTACACAAGTACCATAAGTTGTTAATGCCATTTACCCTGTGCATATATAAATATTTACATGTATATTTTGAAGAATAACTGTTAACACAAAAAATTGAGTACTGAACCTCAGAATTCCAAACTTGAGAGCAACTTCAACTCGTTGTCATCATCACCATCCTCACCTGGATTGACTTGGTCACTTCCAAACTTAGTTTCAAGACCCGAAACAAACCACAAGACCAAGCAAGCCAGAAAGATCAAAAGAATCTAAGATAGGTATCAAAACCTTCGCCATCCAATAGTTGACACTGGTTCCTTAAGTTGGGATGTGAATCAGCCAATGGTGGTGACAATTATAGATGAGTCTCACAGAGATGGAAAGGGAGATGGTGACGGTTAGAGGTGATTGTGGGCAATGGTGGCCATGGTCGATGATAGTGGTGATGATGGGTGTGTGGGTGGTTCATGGTGATGTGGAGAGCGAGAGGAACAAATTTGGTAGACGGATAATGAGGAGAGGTATACATTTGGTTTGGGTTTTGCTATGGTGTGGGTATTCCAATTAGTACTAGATTACGATTAGTGGTTTAGTAGTACTAGTGCTTTTTGACTTGTATTCCATGCACCATTGAGCAATTGGCTATGATAAAGTTGCATAGAATGTGTAGTATATATATTTAATCCAATCCAACCCAACATCTTATTTCTGATTATTTACTTAATATTTTATGTTTTACTAGTTTACCCTTCATTTGTCAACTTTCATAATGCCAGGGCAGTTTCTATAAGTCTTTAAACTACAGAGGCCTTTTTGCTGACATATCAAACCTCAGGGGAGGTTGTTGCAATTTACCTTATGCATACGTTAATGGATTTAGAACTCTAGCATCTGCTCTGGTTCATAATTCCAATATGATTGTGGTGGCTCTAACCTTCATCAAGGATCTCGATATAGGTGTTTCACTCTAAGAATCCTTTTCCTTCTTTAGCTGTCTAAAGTAAGAAAATTTCTTCACTATAAAGGGAAACAAATCTCCTTTGAGCATATCATAAGCACTACATTCAATAATGACATGGAGCCTAAAACCTAGCTACTTCAAGCATCCATAGAAGCACTAATTTGCTTGTCATTATAAGTGTAGAAAATTAATGTATTGATATTATTGATTGATATTTGATTCATATACAATGTGTTTACAAGAGCTCTCTTTTATAGAGAGAAATGAGATACAATGGAGCCATAATTAATTGAGCAATAAGAACTAAATGGAGCACTAAACTAAATTAATGGAGCATTAACCTAAATGGAGTAGGTATAATGGTAATGGAACACTAACTATGGTGCACTAACTATAGTGGAGTAGGTGTAATGGTAATGGAACACTAACTATGGTGCACTAACTATAGTGGAGTAGGTGTAGGAATTGTTACATTCAACAGCCCCCCTCAAACTCAAGGGGGTTAGGAACTAACCAACTTGAGTTTGGAGAGAGTAACAAAATAGGAAAAAATAAGCTGACAAATAAAAGTAGATAGGAGACACTGTATGGTCGTGTCAGACCGTTGTAGAAGACAGTTTATGGGGTCATGTCGGACCGTTGTAGAAGATAGTTTATGGGGTCATATCGGACCGATGTAGAAAACAGTTTATGGGGTCATGTCGGACCGTTGTAGAAAACAGTTTACTGGGTCATGTCGGACCGTTGTAGAAAACAGTTTACGGGGTCATGTCGGACCGTTGTAGAAAACAGTTTACGGGGTCATGTCGGACCGTTGTAGAAGACAGTTTACTGGGTCATGTCGGACCGTTGTAGAAAACAGTTTACTGGGTCATGTCGGACCGTTGTAGAAAACAATTTACGGGGTCATGTCGGACCGTTGTAGAAAACAGTTTACGGGGTCATGTCGGACCGTTGTAGAAGACACTATATGGCTGTGTCGAACCGTTGTAGCAGATAACCGAAATCAATGTCGGGACAGTTTACCGAGTCTTGTCGGACCCATATAGGAGCTAACCGGAATCAAAGTCGGGACAGTTTACAGAGTCTTGTCGGACCCATATAAGTCGCACCCTCAAAAGGCGTGCCCAATCTTATCAAAAGGCGTGCCATCAAAAAGCGTGCCATCAAAAGGCGTGCCATCAAAAGACGTGCCCGACAGCCATCAAAAGTCGAGCCATCAAAAAACGCGCGGATTTGTCGTCTAGCGCCGAGCGGCGCGCGATACGCGTGGCTGTTGTGATTATTTAACGAAGACGGAGGCTGAGGCTGTGACAGAACAAAACACCTGCTGAAAACCTCTTCGTTTTTGCTGAGAGAGATACTCTGTAACACTTCTGAGAGATACTCTGTAACACGCTGTTGCTTAGAAAAATGGCTTCTTCTTCCCGCCCCGTTACCCAGAACATAGCCTCTTCGTCCCGGGGTCTTACTCTCTTTCCCGACCTCAACGAGGCCACAACCCAGAATATAGCCCTTGAACCTCAACCAAGTCCCCCTGGTTTTGCGCCTCTGAACTTTCCGATGCTGTCTGTGGAGCAAAGAATGGCTGCACAATCGGATATTGAGGCGAATTATTACACACTGAAGTCATGTGTTGAGACCATGACTGCGGTCTCAAACCTGTCGCACCGGCTTCAGAGTAGGACAAATGAGGTGCAGCAGTTAAACGCCCAACTGGCTCTGCTCCAGGGCATGTATAAGGATGCCCGAGCAGAGATATGTGGGCTGAAGGCAGAAAATAAGGAACTGAAGCGGAAGGCCACCGTGATGCTCAGATTTGGAGAGCCGCCATATGTGACGGTTGAGGAGCAACAGGGAGGCAACGTGCTCGGCGGCGTGGGAAACACGGTGGCAGTGCCGGCAAGGGACGCCCAAGACCGAGGCAAGAAGAAGAGAACAGCTGAAGAGGCGAAAAAGTAAGGCCGATTTTTGTGGTGGTTGGAGAATTTGTTTGTGGTTTTTTTTTTTTTTTTGTGTAAAATGGTGATCGGGTTTGATCCCGACAGAAATAAAAAAAGAGGTTGTGATATGTGGAATGTTTGTGGTGGTGGTTTGGTGTGTTTAATAATAATAATAAAATAAAATAAAAAAATAGAGAAAGAAAAGAGAGAATATTTTGTGGGTGGAGGATGTTGGTAAAGTAATACAATATGAAAGGGTGAATGGAAATGATTAAAGTGGGTCGGGTGGAGAGATGATGATAATGTTTGGAATGAGTGGGTGCAGAATGGTGGCACGGCAGTGATCAATCACTGCTGCTGTTAATGATACCGGCGAGCGGCAGAGCTCCGGCGGTAGATTGATGTTGCGATGGTGACGCGCAGTTGCAGCGGTCGTGGAGTTGCAGCGGTGGTGGTTCGGCAGGGTAATGTCTATGTTCAGTTTAGAGAGGAAGAACATGCTGCAAATGCTCTAAGGAATCTGACTGGAAGATTTTATCGTGGTGCGTGACCCATTAGTCAAAGTAAGAGGACTGGTCTTGTCACCCACTTGTGATGTGAAAATGCCATAGATTGTCCAGGCAACTGGAGAACACCAATAGTACCACCTCCACCATATCGGGATAAGCGGCCTGAAGATGAGGAAACCAGAGAACAAGTTCCAGAAACTGAAGAAGAAGGACATGACAATAGCCGCAATTTGATGGTTAGGAGTCAAAGCCACAACCATCATTCCGTACATGGAGAAGTAGGTAAAGCACATGAATATGAAGTAGTAGAAATAGAAGAACTTGACTGCTGTCCATTCAAAGCCAATCATTGAGTAAAGGAGAACAGCATAGATAAGGGTCTGAATTACAACATAAATTGTTTCTATGGCCACCTGAGCAAACGCGTAAGGCAACTCTGAATACATCCCAGCTGCCCTTTCACGGTAAAATACTGTTCTCTCAACTGCTACAACAATTTGCACCGCATTAGCATTGGAGGCTCCAAGGAAAAGGATAGCAGAATAGGTAGCTCCAAGCAGATTAAGCAAGTCTTGTTGTTGGTGTATTTTGCTTCCTTTGCCCAAGAAGATAACACCAAAAATAATACCGATGACAATTGTCATGAAGAATCTGATAGCATTGTACTGTGAGTTCCTCCAGTATGACCAATGTTGTTTCCAGAAGCAAGCCAAGCATTGAGTTAGGAAGGATTGCGAGTATTTGGTAGGGAAGTAGAGGTCATTGGTACCTGGTGCTGGAGTGCTTAGTTCCCTGATAAGTTCCTGATTTCTCTGGTAGAGGCCAGAATTGGCATAAATTTCTGCAAAGTCAACATCAAGTTGTGCCTCAACTGTAGAGCTGACGTCCAACATCCAAGTAGCTGGATTGTAACCCTCTGTAATCTTAGGAACCCCCGGAACAGCCTCAAAATATTCAACAAGCTTGTGAGAATGGCGACCGAGAGGTCCAGCATATATCACATTCCCTCCTCTCTTCATCAATAGAAGCTCATCGAAAGCTTCAAAGATATCTATGCTCGGTTGATGAATGGTGCAGACAACAGTTCGCCCTGTGTCCACTGTGTTCCTCACAGTACGCATGACAATTGCAGCAGCTCTTGCGTCAAGGCCTGATGTTGTTGAAGAAGCTGTCAGGGAAGAAGAAATTAGGAAATTTGGGTTTGTCCGGCGGGCGACCAAGGCGAGACTGCCGCCCGCCGGTGAAGCGGAATTACTAAGTTGTTAACTTGGCTCTGATACCATGTAGAAAATTAATGTATTGATATTATTGATTGATATTTGATTCATATACAATGTGTTTACAAGAGCTCTCTTTTATAGAGAGAAATGGGATACAATGGAGCCATAATTAATTGAGCAATAAGAACTAAATGGAGCACTAAACTAAATTAATGGAGCATTAACCTAAATGGAGTAGGTATAATGGTAATGGAACACTAACTATGGTGCACTAACTATAGTGGAGTAGGTGTAGGAATTGTTACATTCAACAATAAGAAATTAGATTTATTTATTTTTGATAGTTTTTTTTTTTTTTTTTTTTTTTTTTTTTTCCGGGGGGGTGGGGGGGGTTACTTTTTGATAGGCAAGTTAAAGTGACTCGAACTTGAGTCTCTTTATTGAATGTGGCCTAAGTAGTTGGGGTGTCCCATGGGGACATGAGAAGTTAAGAATCGCGCACGCGCGCACACACACACACACAAAAAGTAGAATACAACAGAAATAAAGGATGAAGGAATCAATGAAAGGAATAGAGAAAGGGGATGGCACAGAAGTGAGAAATTCCCATACTCACAGATATAGAGATATTTCTAATCTCATCTGCTGAAGTTCGAAGTCGGCAGCAATGTCTCTCAAAATGCAACAATATTCCCAAGAGACAAGGGAGTAAGATATCAACAACCACCCACCACCAAGCAATGATGAAGATCCATAGCTGAGGCCTCCCTAAGACCTTTCAAAGCTAGCACCAGCCAGCTTGGAGGAGAGGATAGTATACTACTGCTAACATCATAACTTAAAAATGCCCTCCATGTCAATTAAGTCCAAAACTAATTTGAGGCCACAATATATTGCTCTAGTTTAGGGTTCAAATTGATGATTTATAAGGCACAAAGGGTGGTAAAAAATATGTAAAATGTGTAAGGTTTTTATGGGATAACAAAAAGGTAGGGTTTGAGTATTGTAATTAGGAGAAAATAGAGGATGATTAGGGGCTATGACTAGTACTCCATGAATAGTAACAGTCTGAAGAAGAAGGATCAAAAGGATTAAAATAGCAAGAGAGATGAAGAAGAAGAAAGGAATCATAAAACAAGGCATTCCACCTAGATTTCCGTAGGCGTCACACCTAGGATTAGATATTTGTTTTCGATAAATACACCTAGGTTTTAAAATTGCTTCAAAAATTTTGAACTCAAGTTTAACTTCCTGTTTGGAAACTAAAGGGTTTGACCCTTTAAACCTATCTAAAAACCAAATAAGACTCATAAATAAATAAAATAAAAAATAAAAAATTGAAAACCAACTAAGACTTACAATAAAAAAATAATAATAAAACAAACTGAAAACCAAAGATGGAAAAAGGAGAGCTTGAGAATTGTAACTTGATTTTATTTGTTTCATGCACTTACTATGAGGGTGATGAATAAAAAAATATTAAGCAACCAAATGATATGGATCCAAATGATAGTTGACTTCTAGTCCATTTATGGTCTAGATCAATGATCGTATGAAATCCAATTAAACAATATTGCAAGGTCATGATGAATGAGATGGTCTTCAGTGCACCAGCCCAGGATGTGCTGCTAGTTCCAACAACAGTAAAAAGAAAGATCTCATCAAATATTAAAATTAAATCCACGAAGGACATGTGCAATCACAGGTTGTCAAGCCCGTGTTTGCATAGCTTTGGAACATCGCATGGTGGATTTACACCCATATTTGGACAAAACAGGCAATCCCTTCTTCTTTTTTGGTAAAAACTGGCAATCCCTGCAACACCATTCATGTGAGTAACTAAGCCTAATGGTGCATCAAAGTAGTTCTAGGCATTTCAATAGCCAGAAATAAAATGATAAAACTATTCAAGAGACTCTCAGATGACAAACACTGATTAGAGACAGAATATCTGTACTGGCTTTATAATGTTCTATGGCCTTTAATTTTTTGGTGTGGCACAAAGAGCTTGGCAACTTAGTTCCATAAAAACAATAGTACCTTTGGGCCTCAAAATAACGTGTTTTGGGAAAGCATACTTTGAATTTTATATGTACACACAGATTATGTAACCAGAATATAAGCAAAAAAAAAGGAAAGAAAGCTATACAAATTACTTACTAGGATTAAGCGAAATAGCTGATATTATGGGGCCATAAACACCTCTCCTAGGAATACGTGTAGTCCCTTTGCCAGCCCAATAAAATCGGATTTCCAAAATATTATCTGTCACACTGGTATTGAATTGTTCTATCACTGGCTTTAGAGCCCCACCAGCCACACCTTCAATATTGAAATCCTTCCTAACTAATTGCCCCTAAGATAAAAAGAAAATTGATTAAGCATTCCTTATAACTTGAATTAATAATATAAAAAATAAAAATAAAAAACAAAGAAAAAAAAGGGTATATGTTTACGGACATGACAAAATTACCTGAATATAAATATCAAATATTCTCTTCCCAAGACTGCTATATGTATTGTCATTTGTAAAAAGTATTTCAGCAAAGTGCAGACTAACAGTGTAACTCCCATTTTCTAAGCAGTAACGGAAGTAAGTAAGTGAAAGAGGCGAAATGCGTGCCGTACTATACAATTCAGAGATGTTTGTTGATGGAGAAACTTCAGTAAAACGTGCGTTCTGGTAATCATTATCATCCATGAAGTCCCCAGTGCTACTTAAACCCCAATAGCTATTTATACTATTAAAATATTTTGCTGTGCCACCTAGGACTTGTGCATCTCCTTCGTACAAAACCATTTTATCATTTTCTTTCATAGTCAAATCATTTCCACCACAGTTAACATGTAACGAACATCCATCTGCCATAAAACGAAAAAAATATAAACAATACCATAATGCAATTTTAAATTGCATTTAATAAAGACTCTGCAATAAGTGAAATATTGGTGGAAATGGCATAAGATGCACTAGACACATTATGATTTTTTCTAAGAGACATTAATTATGAGATTAAGCTTTTGGTTAGGTTGGCTTTTAGTTTCCTACTACTGTAGTATTATGGACAACTTTTCGAATTCTTAATTTGCAATTTTTTATATATATATTTTTTATTTTATATAATCTAAATGACTTCTAGGGTCAAAATGAAAATAAAAGAAGTAAGGTTGTGTCAAATTAGAGAGCCTATAAAATAGCACCAGCTTGATTCAGAAGTTCGTGGAATTCACTTCTTTTTGGTAACAATATTCATCATAACAGGTCTGGTATCCCCCAGGACATGTTCTTTCCAAAAGCTTGGAGGTTAGGTATACTAAGTTCTGAAAATAAGGCAGTTCTAAAACTATGCATTACAATACGAGGTTAATTTTTAATGATTTTTAACAAGGAGAAATGATGCAATCCACAATAGGAGCAAGGAAAACCAAAATTAAGGAAGTATTCATGTTTGGAAATTGCTTGGTTTCGAGCCGAATTCAATTGGGATCAATTGGAACCATCTAAATTATGTTTCTAGTCTTGATTGAGTCTTATTTATGTTTATTTTGGGTTTAGAAAGCTGCTGGTCAGTTTTAAGGTTAGGAGTATTTTGGTCATTTTCAGATTTGTTTACATGGGTTGTCTTGTGGATCAAGTTATTTAATTTACTTTTATTTATGGGTTTTATTTGGTCTTAGATTGGTTTTGGAAGTCTAAAGTTTAGTATACTTTAATGAAGTTGATATTTTGGCACTGTTTGGCAACTTGGCTCATTGGATAGCCAAAACGTAAAACAAAATCACTAAAAAAGCCAATAAAAAAAGGGTCAAACATCTTAGTAATTCATAGTTTTCGATACAACTAAAAATAATTATTCCCTTAAATTTTTTCGACCTCATAAAAGAGACAAAAAAAAAAAAAAAAAAGCACTAAAAAGGCCAATTCCCGTATGAGGCCTTTATAAACTTTTCATTTGAAGCCTCTTTCAAGTTTGTATGATGCAACCCTAACCCTAGGTGGAATGCATATGGAATCAAGGTGTGATGCCTAGATTTCTTTTTTTCTTTTTTCTTTTTTTTTTCTTCTTTCCAGTTTACTATTCACAAGACAGAGTACACGGAGTGTAAATTTAGTAACAGTAACAATGAAAGCAGAGGAGAAGTAAAGATTGAGAACCAAGAACTGCCTAAGAGTAAACATTTTCGTTATTTAGGGTCGATTATCACAACAGCGGGGGAGATTGATGCGGATGTGGCCCATAGGATTAAGGCAGGATGGTATAAGTGGAGAAGTGCGTCTGGGGAACTATGCGATAAACGAATATCCACTAGACTAAAAGGTAAGTTCTATAGAACGGCTATTAGACCAGCGATGTTGTATAGGACGGAGTATTGGGCAACCAAGAAACAACATGTAGATAAGATGAGCGTGGCTGAGATGAGGATGCTAAGGTGGATGTGTGGCAAGACTAGACAAGACAAGACAGGACAGGACAGAATTAGGAATGAGTGTATTCGGGAATAGATAGGAGTAGCACCGATAGAAGATAAGTTGAGAGGGAACGATTGAGATGGTTTGGTCACATTCAACGGAGACCAACAGAGGCAGTAGTGAAGAGATGCGATGTTGTAATAGTAGATGGAAGTGTTAGGGGACAGGGTAGGCCTAGATTAATGTTGGCTAGCGTTGTAAACAGAGATATGGATCTACTTAATTTGACTAACGAAATGGCCTTTGATAGGGCCGCATGGAGAAAAATGATTCATGTAGCCAACTCCATTTGATGGGACTTAAGGTGTGGTTTGGTTTTGTTTGGTTAGTTTACTATTCACAAGCTCTATTCAAAGCTCCTGAACAGCCCCTGTTTTGATCTTCTTTTCCCCATTTTTATCAACCTTAAACCTAGGTCATTCCTACATTAATTGAAACATTAAAATTCTTACTGATTTGCAGCTTTAAAACACAATAAAAACCCACAGAAATTTAGTATTAAAATCATTATAGTGCTGTCCGACGTCAAGAAAATAAAGATAGTTCACACTACTGATGCTTCAAAAGAACATACTTACATCTTGGACAATTGAAATCGTTCATACATGGAAGAATTCTCTTTCTGTTATTGAATCAGCCAAACAACAATTAGCATGAATTGTACACTAAGCAAGAAAATGACTACCCTAAGTTGAAATCTCCTTCTACTTCAGTTGATGAAGTAGAAGCTAATTATGAAACTTTAGAAAACGAGGAAATAAAAAATAAATAAAGGAGCATCTTACAAGGGGTTCTCCTTCAGAGAGCTTTTAAACAAATTTATGTAAAGATTCCTAATAAAATGAAAGATAAAGATAATTGTCAAAATTACAAAAACTGCCACTTAACTGGAAGTATATAGCAGGAACAAAAACTAAAGTAGAAAAAGTATTCTTACACGTTCTCCTGACAAGCAGGCTGATCAGGACCTTGCCATGTAAGGTCATTGTAGGAAAAATCACTGTGGGAAATCATTAACGTTAGGTGTTATCATCTTGGTAATGATAGAGATATGATAAATTAGTAATAGAAGTATAATCAAGTTAAAAGGACCAATCAAATAGCAGGGTTTTACATAAATGCTTTAAATCCCAAACTAAAACTCAGTTGATCAAGCAACTCAACTTCCGTTTATGCAATAATATATTTTATGCAAAATAAGGTGTTACTACTAGGATGATGACCATTCATAAATTACAGAGGAGAAAATGAGAAGTTACAAAGATAAAAGTAGTACTTTCTAATTCCAGGCCTGATCAGGAGGGGTTCAATAAAATAAATACTAGTCAGGTTGTTCTTCCCATTGCTGCAGTAAGATAATTAGTTTTTGGAAGTGATGTGACAAAAAATATTAACATTGGAAATAGTTATTTATGAAACATAGCAAAGTGAGGAAATTTCCATGGTTAATGAAAAATGTGCAATAAAAGTATTGCAGCTGGTTAGCAATCAATTCAATTAGCACCAAAAAACAAAACTAGAGAAAAATCTAGAAGGAAGCAGATAGAGAAGATTTAACCTTTCTTTCAGTCACAAAGCCATTAAATAAGAATGAAAAAATATCAAGACTAAGTTCCCAATATTCTTCTTTGTTGGTTGCTGATCAAAAAATAAAAGTTCCCAATAATTTTCATATGTTTTCCTCCTTGTCACAAAGAAAGCAAGTACTAAATGCATTTCAAAAGTGATAGTCAGGACTGAATATCAAGCGATGACAATTTAGAGAAATCAATAATTTAAAAAAATGAAAATTCAGAGAAACCAATTAAGGTACCCCAATTAGAATATTGACAAGGGAAAATTGGGGGAGCTTTGGTCAATACTTCTAATAAGGTAACGACATGACACTCGTTGGACACTTCCCAACACTACACATGAAACACATTACAAATTTGAATAAAATAACTTGAAATTCAATAATAAAACAAAAACAATGTAAAGTTATACTCATTCTCCTCCTTCGACTTCAAAACTATGACTTAGATATGAAGCTTTGATTAACCAGCTTAGGGTATGATATAAAATCATCCCTTATTTATAGATGAAATTAGGGTTTACAAGAGAGACAAGATAGGCCCTGAGGGCATAGAATAATACAACCCCTAGTATAATGCAACTTTCGGTGAATAAAAAATGCAACACTTTCGGCTAATATATTATATGCTAACACTCCCCCTCAAGCTGGTGCGAAGATATCTCTCATGCCCAGCTTGCCTAATATGTCATGAAATGGTTTATTCCCAACCCCCTTGGTGAGAATGTCAGCAAGTTGTTTACCAGATTGGACAAAAGGAGTACAAATGGTACCACTAGTGAGTTTCTCCTTAATGAAGTGGCGATCAATCTCAACATGTTTTGTCCTGTCATGTTGAACTGGATTGTGAGCGATGTTGATGGCGGCCTTATTATCACAGTATAACCGCATGGAGTCCTTCTGATCAATACCTAGATCACTCAACAATAACTTGATCCATAAAAGTTCACACACACCTTGTGCCATAGCTCTAAACTCAGCTTCTGCGTTTGACCTGGCAACCACATTCTGTTTCTTACTCCTCCAAGTAACTAGGTTGCCTCCAACAAATGTGCAATACCCTGAAGTCGATCTCCTATCAGTTACTGATCCAGCCCAGTCAGCATCTGTATAGGCTTCCACACGAAGATGATCATACTTTGAAAAATAAAGACCCTTACCAGGGGCAGACTTCAAGTACCTCAAGATTCTCATGACAGCCTTAAGGTGAATCTGATGAGGAGCATGCATAAACTGACTAACCACACTAACAGCAACAGCAATATCAGGACGGGAGTGAGATAGGTAAATGAGTTTACCCACTAATCGCTGATAGCTCCCCCTATCAACAACTTCTCCTCCTTCATCATCCCCCAATCTCTGATTAGGTTCCAGTGGAGTGGCACATGCCTTGCAGCCAAGCATCCCAGTTTCCTTCAACAGGTCAAACACATATTTTCTCTGTGAGATAAATATCCCATCCTTAGAGCGAGCAACTTCAATTCCCAGAAAATACTTCAAGCTTCCCAAGTCTTTGATTTCAAACTCATTAGCTAAATATTTCTTCAATAGAGGTATTTCCTCACTATCATTGCCTGTAAGAACTATGTCATCTACATAAACAATAAGTGCTGTAGCCTTACCACGTGAGGAATGTTTCACAAACAATGTGTGATCGGCCTGACTTTGTTTGAAGCCATATTTAAACATAGTCTGAGTGAATCTCTCAAACCAAGCCCTTGGAGACTGTTTGAGACCATATAATGACTTCCGAAGCTTGCATACTTTGCCTTCTGTCTGATGATCCTCAAAACCAGGAGGAATGTCCATATATACCTCTTCTTCGAGGTCACCATGGAGAAAGGCATTATTGACATCAAACTGATAAAGCGGCCAATCAAGATTAGCTGCTAGAGAGAGAAGTACTCTGACTGAATTCATCTTAGCCACGGGTGCGAAGGTCTCCTGATAATCAATGCCATATGCCTGAGTAAACCCTTTTGCCACAAGTCTTGCCTTGTAACGCTCAATAGACCCATCTGCTTTGTGTTTCACAGTATATACCCATTTACATCCCACAGGTCGTTTGCCCGTAGGTAACTCAGTCAATTCCCAAGTGCCATTCTTCCGAAGTGCTTTCATTTCCTCAATCATGGCTAGTTTCCACTCAGAGGTAGCAAGAGCATCCTGAAAATGGTTAGGAATGCTAACAGAGGAAATATTGGACACAAACGCTCTATATGAGGATGACAAATGAGAGTATGACACAAACTGTGAGATAGGATGTTGAGTACAAGATCTTACACCCTTCCTCTTGGCAATAGGAACATCAAGATCAATGGATTCAAGAGTTTCAAAGTTATCTAGACGCTCATCAGAAGCAGGAGATGGCAGTGGAGTAGCAGAAGTGGTCCCTTGTATCCAGTGTTGTCTGTCTATGTCCCAGACATAAACATGCCCGACCTTATCCTTGGTGACAGTGGGTTCTATAGTCTCAGTAGAAGAGGGTGGTGCAAGTACAACTGGTTCCACCATAGGGAGCACAGTAGAAGAGGGTGGTGCAAGAGCAATGGGGCCCACCATAGGAAGCACAGGACTCACTTCACACCAAGGCTCCCCCGGAAATGAGGACGGTGACACCGGAGAGGACAAGAAATAGGACTGGGACTCAAAGAAAGTAACATCCATGGATACAAACCACTTACGAGAAGAAGGGTGGTAACATTTATACCCCTTTTGAGTAGGATAGTAACCAAGGAAAACACACTTGAGAGAGCGAGGGTCCAACTTACCACGAGAGGGAGAGTGATTATGAACAAAACAGACACAACCAAAAATTTTGGAGGGAATAGAAAACAAGGACTGAGAACCTAGGAGGACGTGAAGAGGAGCCTGGTTTTGCAAGACCTGGGTAGGGAGACGATTAATAAGATGGGCAGCGGTGAGAACAGCGTCGCCCCAATATTCATAGAAAAACACATGCACCGAGCCATGTCAAGAAGATGCCGATTCTTGCGTTCCACCACCCCATTTTGTTGAGGGGTATTGGTGCAAGAGGTCTGATGGATAATGCCATGAGGAGAGAAATATTGTCCTAACCCAGAATCTATGTATTCCCCGCCATTATCAGAACGAAAGAGTTTGACAGTGGCCCCAAACTGAGTACAAACCATCTTATGAAAAGTGCGAAACACAGAGAAAACCTCACTCTTATCTTTCATCAGATACACCCAAGTAGTACGAGAAAAATCATCAATAAATGTAACAAACCATCGATGACCTTTCACAGACATGACATGAGAGGGACCCCAAACATCAGAATGTATTAAGGAAAAAGGAACTAAACTTTTATTCAAACTGGGAGCAAAAGAAGCTCTGTGCTGTTTTCTGAGTTGACAAGACTCACAAAGAAAGTCAGACACATGATGATTGGCGAAACCAGAAGGAAATAAATGCTTAAGTAAATGAAATGAAGGATGCCCAAGACGCCGATGCCACAGCCATAAATCAGCGGGGGTAGTAGAAGATGTGGTGGAAGAATAAGCAAGTTTGTCCGGTTGATCTAGGAAGTAGAGACCATTTTCTGCACTACCACTGCCAATCGTCCTCCTCGTGACAAGGTCCTGAAAAAGACAATGATCAGGAAAAAACGTCACACTACAATTCAAATCCTGGGTGAGACGACTCAAGGATAACAGATTAACAGAAAAATTGGGAACATGGAGAACAGAAGACAGATGTATGGTAGGAGTGACGTGGACTAAACCTTTTCCAGAAATGGAAGAAACAGTACCATCGGCAATCCTAACTTTGTCCTGACCTGAAGAGGGCTTATAGACAGAGAAAAGATCAGAGGAGCCAGACATATGATCTGAGGCACCAGAATCAATGATCCAAGGCAAAGACTTATGACATAGGAAAGCACAAGGAGAAGAGGCTAAGTTACCTGAGCGGGCAAAGGACGAGGAAGCTGTACTGAGAGCAGGAGAAGACCGGCGGTCCAACAATTGGCGCAAAGCATCCTCCAGCTCAGTATCAGAAGTTTGGCCAACAGAAGCAGAATTAGAATCAAGTGGATCAACGGCACTAGTCTGATGAGCCCGGGAATAGGAACCACGTCCTCTAGATTGGCCTGACCGACCGCCTCGAGAACCAGACCGATCACCTCGACCCCCGGATGGAGTCCCATGAAGCTTCCAACACGTCTCACGAGTGTGCCGCGGCTTCTTGCAGTAATCACAGAATACAGACTCCTTAGCAGCAGACGGAGGGATGGGAGCAGGCTGAGGCCATCTCGAGGAGTAGACAGTAATGCTGAGCGGTCAGTAGAGACAGGGGACATCATAGCAGACCGGCGACTCTCCTCATTCTGTACATAGGCAAATGCCTCCTGAAGTGAAGGAAGAGTGTCCATACCCAGAACTCGACCCCGAACTGGATCATACTCCACATTTAGGCCGGCCAGAAATTTAAAGACCCGTTCCCGTGCGAGGAACTTCTTGTACCGGCAGAATCAGCAGGGCAAACGGGCTTATAGTCTTCCAGGTGGTCAAGGCGTTTCCATCCGTTGGTGAGGTAGGTGAAATATTGCAGGACAGTCTGCTCTCCCTGAATTGAGCTCTCAATAGAGCGGCGCAACTCAAATGCCTGTGAAAAATTCCCTTTGCGGGAATAGGTGACAGCCACAGCATCCCAAACTTCTTGGGCAATCTCCATAGACAAGTAGCCCTCACCAAGTTCTGAAACCATTGAATGGATAAGCCAACTCATAATCAAAGAGTTGTTAATCTCCCATTGGTCATAACCTGAGTCAGTGGTACTAGGTGCCTGTATCCTGCCATCAACATATCCCATCTTCCCTCTGCTCTTCAAAAACATAGTCAAACTTTGAGACCATGTTAGGTAGTTCTGACCATTAAATAGAGGGGTGGTGATTTTCATACTAGGGTTGGGGTTCTCAGTCATGGTAGTAGGTATAATGGGAATCTCACTCTTTGGTGTTTGAGAAGAAGGGGACACACTGGAGGAATCTGTCATGGATACAATACTACCAAACCCGCAACAAAACTAGTGGTAATCACAAACCCGGCAGGTGGTGGAGAAAGAACAGGTACAATGACCACTATAAGAGCATAACCACTATAAGATCATAACAAAATTAAAAAACATTTTTTTTTTTTTTTTTTTTTTTTTTTTTTTTTTTGTTTTTGTTTTTGTTTTTGTTTTTTTTTTTTTTTTAGATATATATATTTACTGATTTATATATATATGTTTACTGATTTATATATATATTTACTGATACACATATATTTACATATATATTTACTAATCTATTTACTTATACGAGTACGGTAGTAACAGGTTAGGTCATACCAGAGACGAGCGACTGCGGAGAGCGATGAAGACGGCGACTGTGGAGATCGATGAAGACGGCGAAGACGAAGACGGCGACTGAGGAGATCGACGAAGACGAAGCCTGACGAGCCGATGAAGACGGCGACAGAGACGAGCGAGGAGATCGATGAGGACGACAGCGAGCTGACAAACTGAGGACGACGGCGACTGAGGCGGAAGACGAAGACGAAGCAGAGTATCCACCGAGGTAAGTTTCGAACCCTAGAGTGAGGGTGTGCCGAAACCCTAGAGCAGAAGCTCTGATACCATGAAGCTTTGATTAACCAGCTTAGGGTATGCTATAAAATCATCCCTTATTTATAGATAAAATTAGGGTTTACAAGAGAGACAAGATAGGCCCTGAGGGCATAGAATAATACAACCCCTAGTATAATGCAACTTTCGGTGAATAAAAAATGCAACACTTTCGGCTAATATATTATATGCTAACAAGATATTCATATATATGACATATAATAAATATATAAAATTACACTCCACGTGTTGCGTCCTATATTTTTTGAAAATTTTTGTGTCAGTGAGTCTGTTTCCAATCACGTGTCCATGTCTGTGCTTCTTAAGTCAATAGAATAAGAAGTGGCAGCAGGGCTGATGTACAGTTTTGCTTCCAAAGAAGGAACTTTTTACGCGTAACAGTATGATGGGCTATTGATTGTGACGACCACTCATGTAACATGCACAGCTTAGTCAATAGTGTTGAATGGATTAGTGGAAATTATAAAGCCTGAGATCAGAAACCGGGAAAAGCCTTTCCTAATAATGATTTACTATTGAAATGGTTTAATATGCAAAACAGAACCGTTTGAGCCACAAATACAAGGTGAGTTAATGCAAGAAGGCCATAACTGCAGAGAGAAAGTCAGAAAGAGCACTAAGTACTTACAGATTCAGAAAAAAAAAAAAAAAAAAAAAATTATTTGCTGAAAATACAAATTTGTGACTCAACTTGATGAACAACAAACATGCACGCAAATACAAATTTCTAAAAATAAGCACTCAAGATAAAAACATACATACTACGTCCATCCTTCAAGATTGAATCTGGTACATTTCCACTTAGCATGTTGCCACTCAAAAACCTATTCAAAGCCACGCCATATAGTTAATATACTATAAAATGGTGTATGATAACAATGAAATAATCCAATAAATTAGCAATTTCGGATCAAAAGAAATTAATAACATAAAAATTGTTGGCACCTTAAGAGAAATTTAAATGTAAAAGAATATTTTTCCACAGAAACACTTCGCCTGTTGTTAACAACTTTTGAGAAATGCTATATATCACCGGTTTTTGTCACCATTTTGTATCATAGTCTACATGGATTCTCATGATTAGTTTCCACGTTTGAAGATAATTATTAAGAAATTAATGAATGCAAATGATATCTTGCTATATACTCTCTGCGTAATAAAAGAATGAAAAATATAGGTGATATATAGCAGCCCACACAACTCTCAGATTCGTGGGGAAAAATTTCACTCAAGTACTATTTACAACAAAACCAAATACATCCTAAACTTTTGGTTTCATACTTACACGAATCTCAAATTCTTCCCATTTATGTCATTTGGAATTTCTCCGACTAAACTGTTAAAGCTGACATCCCTGTCCAAATCACAATACACAATGAGTTAAAAAGGAGGAGAAAAAGAGCCCATATCCCGAAGTTTTTTTAACAGTCAACTTTATTTGATAAAACCTTCGTTTATACATGTTTTCTAAAGAATAGAAGAACTTTAAGGGTGAAGGAACAAATGTAGAAGAGTGAGAAGGGGAGAAAGGAAAAGGAAAGACAAACCAATTGGTCAGCATATGCAGTAATTGTTCACAAGTACTCAAGAACAGAGAGAATTAAGGTGACATGTGATATTCTATGAAAATGCAAATAGTGATCATAAACCTCTTCACCAAAAAATATAATAAGAATTGGCCAACTAGTAAACCAAAAAAAGTTTAGACATGCTCTGAGAAAGATCAAACAACCCTTCTGTTCAACATGTCAAAATAATTTCATGGGTCACACCTAATGCCTTAGTCAATCCAGTTTGCACATCACAAATTTGACATTGTAGAATGGTATAATTTAAAATCCTAATTTTAGCCTCCTCCAATCAAAGGGAAAGCACATTGGTATTTTTTTTTCTTCTTTTCTTCTTTTATTTTTTATTTTTTTTATTTTTTGGTGCCAGGTGAGAAGAGAAGGCCACCAATCTCCACTCTGTCTGCATCTACTTCTCAAAATAATAATTTCTTCGACTGAATCCAACTATTGCTTTTTATTTTATTTTATTATAGATGCATAATCAATTGTTTCGGCCAACTGTTACCCCAAACAAATTTTTAGCAATCTAGATATTTGTTGAATATAGATACTAGAATATTATGTTTAGAATAGGAATTAGAATATTTTTATATTCTTGTTTATATTGTTTCCTAAAATTGTATGTTATACATGGCCTCTACCTCATTCAAAAGTAAGCCAAATAATTCTCTCCATTATTTTTGGTATCAGAGCCACCAAACCCTAGCCACCCACCACCCTCTCTCTCTATTTCGGCAGCCCTTCTCACCAATAGCTACCATTCTCCCTTCCCAGCCACCCGATAGCCCCTCCTTCTTCTACCCTAGCCGACAACCATCCTTCTCCCTTCCCAACCCCTCGGCAGCCTTTCAAAACTGCTGCCACCAGATTTTTAGGTGCCGACTAGACCCCCTCTGGCTTGGGTCTAGTGGGGTTGCCCCTTTTGGGTAGTTTTACCCCTTGTTTTGATGTGATAAGCACTTTATGTGTTTAATTTGGATAAGTCGTTGAGTTTTTTTCGACTTCTTACTTTTTCTTAGAACCTGTGTGCTTTTCAGCCCCTCTTCTTCCACCATAACTGATCCATCCTTTGTTGTTTCATCCGATATACCCACCAAGCCTGTCCCAGTTAGTTCTGATTTTTCTCTTTCTCGTCACACTCCTGTTCATTGTATTACGAATGTGGTATTGAATGGGAAAAATTTTGTCACCTGGAGCTACTCCCTTAAACTCTATTTAGGTGCCAAGGGAAAAACTCATTGGCTTTTATCTTCCACTACTCAGTTTGCTGCAACAGATCCTAGATATGCCCAGTGGGATATTGATAACTATACTATTTTGGGATGGATGTTCAACTCCATGGAAGACCGTATTTATCACATGTTTCTCTATTGTAACACCGTTCCCGGTCTATGGCATGCCTTATCACAGATGTATGCTCATGCTCATAACGAGGCTCGCATCTTTGAGCTCTATCTAGATATTGCTCGTGCTTCCCAGTCTGCCTTGGGTCTTCTGTGTCAGAGTTCTTTGGATACCTTTAGGCCTGTTAGGAAGAATTAGCTCAATATAAGCCCTTGACTAAGTTTCCAACAGATGTTGCCTCTCTTGTGTCCAAACACCTTGCTCGCTAGAATCCTTACCAGTTTCTGATGGGTTTAAACTCTGAGTTTGAATCCCTTCAAACTCAGATTTTAAACACATCACCCATACCTTCTCTCTACGAGGCCTTTGCCACCATTGATAGTGATGAGTGTCGTAGGCGTCTAGTTTAGCCGACTCCTTCTCTATCTCCAGTTTCATCTAATCCGATGGCTCTTGCTGCAAAGTTAAGTTCTCAGGGTTCTACTAGTCCAGTTACTTATCATCATGGTTGAGCTTCTAGTCATGTTAAGGCTCATTGCTTCAAACTTCATCCTAAGTTGAGGCCACGTTCTTCTTGCCCTCGTGGTACTAGCACCCCTCGGACTGTGGCTTTAGTGAATTCCGCTCCTTCTGCTCCTAGGTCTCCTTATCTCCCTAATTTACAAGAGTTACAGACTTAGATTGGTCAGTTTCAAGCTCAGCTTGGATCTCTTACTGCCAGTTCTCATGGCCTATCATCTTTCCCTGCTGCCATCCTTGCCACAGGTACTTCTATTGCTTTCCATGTTCGGTCTGCTAGTCCCTCATGGGTTCTGAATTCTAGGGCTAATGATCATATGACAAGTGAGTTTTCCTTTCTTTCTTCACCAATCATATCTGTGTGTCTTGCTGATAGTTCTTTATCCTCTGTTCTTCATAAGGGTGTAGTGTCTTTATCCCCTACAATTACTTTATCATATGTTTTACATGTTCTAAATTTTGCATATAATCTCTTATCCGTTAGTCATTTTGTCAAACAATTTAATTGTATTGTCATCTTCTTACCCTCTTCTTGCCTTTTACAGGACCTGAGTTTGAAGAGGATTTTTGGCAAAGGCTATGAGCATAATGGGCCTTCCTCTTCTTCTTTAGCTAGTTTCCAGGCCTCTGTTTTGTCTACTTCCATGTCTTGTGTTTTTAATATTCAGACTTTACAATTATGGCACGCTTGTATGGGTCATATTAATTTTCACTATTTATGTCAATTTTTTCCTTTATTTAATAAGCCTGCAAAGATTCTAAGTTTCACTGTGTGGTTTGTGAGTTGTCTAAACATACCCGTACTAGCTATATCTCTCATATGACTCAGGCTCCTAGTGCTTTTGATCTTATACATTCAGATGTTTGGGGTCCTTCCGTTGTCACTACTTTCTCTAGTCATAGATATTATGTAACTTTTATTGATGGTCAAGTCAAGGACTTGAGCCAAACTTTTGATATTAAGGATCTGGGATGTCTCAAATATTTTCTGGGAATCGAGGTGGCTCCCTCAAGGGAGGGGATCTCCTTGTCTCAGCGAAAGTACACCCTTGACTTGCTTAGAAATACTGGTATGTTAGGGTGTAAACATGCTTCTACTCCTATGGATCCTAATGTCAAGCTCACATTAGAGTCTGGTAAGTTGCTAGATGACCCAGGCATGTATCAATGTAACGCCCCAAATTTCTAGCCCAAATGATAATACAACAATCATGGCTCTTTCAAGAAAAACCAAATATAAATCTCCAAACTTACATTACATGATACAATAGTCCTTCATGCAACAATACATTAATCCAACAACAAGTAAATAGACAAATAAATACCCCCAAGGGTTTACAAGTTTCAAAGGCTTGAGCCTGGTTACACAAAACGGTTATTCAAACCCACACACATACAGCCCTTGGCTTACACACAGAGTCACAGCAAAATGAGAGTCGTACTCTCAATACACATTTCCACCACATCTTTTCCTGCACAAAAATCTCGTAGGGTGAGCATAAAGCCCAGTAGGAAATCCTTAACAAAGTATATACATTTTATACAAGTCTCAAAAGATGAAATGCACATGCCATGCTATGTCCTTTTGAAAGAAAATCACATCTTCATCTTTGAAAACCATCATGCTCAATAATGTCATGGAATTTCAATTCTTCAAAACTTAACAATTCATTTCAGGAGTGGTAAATACGACTTTGATAATCCCTACGTCGGTGTCTGCAAGTAGACTATACAAGTACTACCAAATTGTCATTTTTACCGGTATTAACCGGAAAGCTCGACACCTATCCGCGTGGGTTTTCGGTCTTTTACCCCGGACTCTCAGGCCAACTTATTCAATATCATCTACACCACCTATCAAGACTTACCTAAGTATTTACTCCAAAACCATTCCATGAAAACTTGTTTCTCAACATTCTTTTCTCAATGCAAGTTTTCAAATCAACTTTCAAAGTTTAATGTAATCAAATGAATTGATATGCCAATTTCACAAAATGAATATAAATACTTTTATTCCAATTCATTATCCAAGGAATAACACAATTCCCTCTTTTCAAGTATCCTCAACAATTAGTCATTTCAAGACTATTTCAACGTTTTGAACAATAATTTTCAAAATGAACAACAATTCTCATATTCCCTGAACTTCATCATTTATATAAATATAAACAAGAAATTTTCCAAACATCTATTTATTTTGACACACAAAATAAATATAACAATATCATTCATGGATTTTCAGTCTCTTTTAAAAAAAATCCCCAAATTCTAGGTTTTCTCACAAAAACTATGCAACTCAAATCTTTTGAAAGAAAACTTTCCAAAATCATCTTTTCTTCAATCAACGAAGATCAAAACCCATAAGATCATTTTAAAAGAACAAGAGACAAACCCACTTTTAAAATCGCTCAACTTCTTGAATCAACAATAAATTTTCAAAGCTATCGAAAGATGATTTCGAAAATCATATAGATCTTGTAAAAATATATATATATATATAACTCTAAAAAAATCCCTACCTCAAGTTCTGAAGAAGAAATGAGATGAAACCCCCAAAATCAACAGTGTCGAAACTCGATCTTCACCGCACACAATGAAGCCCTCGAGAAGTTAACCAACTTTGATGAAGAACCTATGGCAGAACTCTAATGGATCTTGAGAAATCAAGGTTTTGATCCAATTTGGCGTAGGAAAATGTAGAGAGAAGGGAGAGGAAATGTTTTTAGAGAGAGAGATATACAAAAGTGATTTGAAATATCAGATTCACGAACTGATATAATACATGGTCCGCTCGAGCGTTGAAAGCCCTGCTCGAGCGTCGAATGGCTTCCCAGTACTTTTGCAGACATGTCAAACTTCTGGAACCAAACATTCTCCGCTCGAGCGGACAAGCAACTTCTAATGCATTTTGCATTTTTGCTTTGGGGGCGCTGCCTTTCAACCCCGCCAGGGCGCTGCCCCCTGGACTCCCGCGAGTTGACCAGGTAGCTCGATCCCCGCCAGGGCGCTGCCCGAGGACCCGCCAAGGGGCACTGCCCCCTGGACCCCCGCGAGCTGACCGGGCAGCTCGATCCCCGCCAGGGCACTGCCCTAGGACCCGCCAAGGGGCGCTGCCCCCTGGACCCCCGCGAGCTGACCAGACAGCTCGATTCCCGACATACTCAGCGAAGTGGCAAAACTGAGATCGCTACAATCAACATCTTGTTGGATGCCTCATTTATTTAACCAACACTAGACCTGACTTAACATTTGAGGTTAGTGTTATGAGTTAATTCATGCATGCACCTCGTACAGAGCACCTTGATGCGATTCATCATATTTTGAGATATTTGAAGACTTTTCCTAGCTTGGGATTGTTCTTTACAGTTGGTCTCCAATCTGGGCTCTCCTATTTCACGGATGCCGACTATGCCGAATCTAGGACTGATCGACATTGCACTTCTGGCTTGTGTACTTTCTATGATGATCATCTTATCTCATGGAAAAGTAAGGAGCAGGCAGTTGTTTCTGTTGAAATATAGTACACAAAATATTCTAGAATAGGACCCTTTTTTGTTATGGCCATTGTTTAGGCCTTGATTTTATTTCCTATCTTGTACAATTTCCTAATATTGTACATATTGATCTATAGCCCTGTTTGGTGCAGCTTAAAAGCTGCTTATTTCAGCTTTCAGCTTAATTTAAGCTATTTTGATGTGTTTGGTTTAGCTTATAGCTTTTTGGAAGTCAGAAATCAGCTTATTCTTTGAGTGAGGCAGGAGATGCTTAATTTCTAAGTCAGAAATCAGCTTATGTTCATAGTTATAAGCTATAAGCTGTTTAGGCATAAGCTATAAGCACTTTCCCACAGCTCTACCAAACAGGGCCTATATATTCATGGGTTGACCTCAATTGAGATCAAGCTAATTCATTCTTTTATTTTTCTTGGTATCAGAGCCTAAAAAACCCTAGCCATCCTCTTTTCCTCTCTTTCTTAACCAGCCACCACCAAAACCTCTTTCCAGCCACCATCCACAGCTGAAAGCCTCTCTCTTCTCCTAGCAAGTCGAAACTCTTTCCCAGCCCCTACCCACCAGCCCAAACTCCTTCCCAGCCCCTACCCACCAACCAACAACCCCTCTTCCTTAACCCTTGACCCTCGGCAATCCCTAGAAACCCTTACCGAGGGCTATATGAGTGCCAACCAGTCTCTTATGTGAATGAGACTAGTTCGGTTCTGTCCCTAGGATTTGTTATACCCTTTTTCCTTGTGTGGGTGCTCCAAGTTAATGTGTTGAGCATTTTTGTCCCTCCTATTTATGGAGTGGGCTACTGGCTTTATTTGGCTACATTTAATTAGATAGGCCGTTAAGTTTTTTCGGCCTCTTGCTTTCGTTTTTTGGACTGTGTTGCTGTGACTTTGTGTGTCTTTCAAACCTATCACCATGACTAATAAGACACCTCCTGTTGCTCCTTCTGTTGAGACCACTAAACCTATTCCCATGAGTTTTGATTTTTCTCTTTCTCACCACACTCCTGTTCATCGCATTACAAGTGTGGTGCTAAATGGGGAAAAATTTTGCCACTTCGAGCTGTTCCCTTAAACTCTATTTGAGGGGCAAGGCCAAAGCTTATTGGCTCTTGTCTTCTACTACCCAGCCTGATGAGACCGACCCTAAACGGACGCAGTGGGATATTGATAATTGCACTATTTTGGGTTGGATGTTTAATTCTATGGAGGATCGTACCTGTCACATGTTTCTTTGTTGCGACACAGTCCCTAGCCTTTGGTGTGCCTTGTCCCAGATGTATGCCTATGCTCATAATGATGCTTGCATCTTTGAGCTTTATCAGGATATAGTTCGTGCCTCCCAGTCTGCCTTGGGCCTTTCTGTGTCCAAGTTCTTTGGATACCTTCAGGCTCATTGGGAAGAATTGGCTCAATATGAACCCTTGACTTATTTACCCGTCGCTGCTGCTTCTTTTATGTCCAAACGTCTTGCTTGCCAACAGACTTACCAGTTTTTGATGGGTTTAAACTCTGAGTTTGAATCTCTTCGAACTCAGATTTTAAACACCTCTCCTATGCCGTCCCTCTATGAGGCATTCGCTACCATTGATAGTGATGAGCATCGCCAACGTTTGGTTCAGCCAAGCTCTCCTTCAATCTCTCCAGTTTAATCTAATTAGATGGCCCTTGCTACCAAATTTGGCTCTCGGGGTTCTTCAGGTTCCATTACTTGCCATTATTGTAGCACTTCTGGGCATGGCAGGGTGCATTACTTCAAACTTCATCCTGAGTTGAGGCAACGTTCTACTCGTTCGCATGGTCCTGGTACCCCTCGCATAACTGCTTTAGTGCAAGCTGCACCTGCCCCTACGCCTTATGCTATCCCTAACTTGCAGGAGTTGCAAACTTAGATTGGTCAACCTCAGTCTCAACTTGGATCCCTTGCTAGTTCTTATGGCCCATCACCTTCCACTACTGCCACCCTTACTACAGGTACATCTACTGTTTTCCATGTTCAGTCTACTAGTCCCTCATAGGTTCTGGATCCTAAGGTTAATGATCATATGACGGATGAGTTTTCCTTTCTTTCTTCTCTAGTCCCTACTACCATAGTCCAATCTGTTTGCCTCGCTGATGGTTATTCAGCTTCTGTTCATCATAGGGCTGCCGTGTCTTTATCTCATACCCTTACTTTATCATCTGTTTTACATGTCCCCAATTTTGCATATAATCTCTTATCTATTAGTCATCTTTCCAAACAGTTTAATTGTGCTTTCATCTTCTTACCCTCTTCTTATCTTTTACAGGACCTGAGTTCGAAGGGGATTTTTGGCAAGGGCTATGAGCGTGATGGGCTTTACTACTTTAGGGACCCACCGAACGAGCCTTCTACTTCTTCTTTAGCTAGTTTCCAAGCCTCTGTTTGGCTTGCTTCTTTGTCTTATGTTTTTAATATTCAAACTTTAGAACTTTGATATGCTTGTATAGGTCATATTAATTTTCAGTATTTATGTCAGCTTTTTTCGCCTTTTAATAAGCTTGCAAAGATTTTAAATTTCATTGCGTGGTTTGTGAGCTGTCTAAACATACTCGAACTAGCTATATCCTTCACATGACTCGTGCAACCTTTGACCTTATACATTATGATATGTGAGGGCCTTCCCCGATTACTGCCTTTTTTGGTTATAGATATTATGTAACCTTTATTGATGATTACACTCGGTGCACTTGGGTCTATCTTCTTCGTTGTAAGTCCGAAGTGTTCTCAATTTTTGTTCGGTTTTAACATATGATTAAAACTCAATTTCGGGCAATTGTTAGGAATATCCGTTCTGATAATGGTGTGGAATATATTTCTAATGAATTTCGTTCCCATCTTAATCAGACTGGTATTCTTTAACAACTTACTTGTCCTCAGACCCCTAAACAAAATGGTATTGCTGAACGCAAAAACCGTCACATTATGTCTGTTGTCTGTTGTCTCCTTCAGGGAATGCATGCTCCCAAATCTTATTGGTATATGGTTGTCCTCACTGCTATTTACCTCATTAATAGGACGCCTAATCATGTGTTGCATGGTCTTACTCCGTTCCATATTCTTATGCCCACTACAACTCTATTTCCTATATTACCTCGTGTCTTTGGGTGTACCTATTTTGTTCAAAATTGGAGTCCCACTCGCACTAAATTAGATGACACGTCCATTCGGTGTATTTTCTTAGGGTACTCTTCCATGTCCAAGAGGTATAAATGCTATGATCCTGTGTATCATCATTTTCATCATACTTTAGATGTTACTTTTTGTTAAGATGTTCCATACTTTGGTACTAACCCTCCTTTGCAGGCTCCTACACCTGTTTCTTCTAGTGTTCGTTCGGTGCCTATTTTGAATGAGGTTGAGGTTGAAGCTGAGGTTGTTCCCCTTCTTTCTCCTCAACCTTCTCCTCCTTCCTCTCCCCCATTGCTGGCATACTCTCGTCGCCCACGCTCTCAGCTGCCCCCTGCCGCCTCTCGACTTTCTGGCTCAAGTAACTCTTCTTCATCTCCTCCGTCTCCTGCACCTCCTCCACCTCCTCATCGTAACCCACCTCAGGCTCGACACCCTCTGGCTCGTTTGAGTTATTTGAGTAGTACTAATCATCCCATTTCCCAATATCTTTCCTATAACAGGGTTTCCGACTCTTATCTCTCTTTCCTTGGCAAACTTGACTCGGAGTCTATTTCTCATTCTGTGTCAGAGGCCCTTCAGAATCCAAAATGGGTAGTGGCTATGCAGACTGAGATGGCAGTCTTAGAACAGAGCCATACTTAAGATCTTATATCTTTACCTCGCGAGGAAAGCATTGTTGGTTGCAAGTGGGTATTCACTATCAAGTATCTTGCAGATGGCTCAGTTGACTGTTACAAGGCCCGCTTGGCGGCCAAAGGTTTCACATAGATTCCTGGCAAGGATTTTTCCACCACCTTTGCCCCTGTTGCCAAGCCTACTTCTGTGTGTCTCCTCATCTCTCTTGCAGCATCACATTCTTGGCCTCTTCATCAGCTTGACATCAAGAATGCGTTCTTTCATGGAGATTTACTTGAGACGATTTATATGGATCCTCCACTTGGTTTTCGAACTGTGGGGTAGTATTCGGGGAAAGTGTGTCGATTATGCAAATCACTATATGGTCTAAAATAGTCTCTACGAGCATGGTTTGATCGCTTCAGTTCTATTATCATCTCCATGGGTTTTGTTCAGTGCCATTCAAATCATACTTGTTTCATCAAGCATAATTCTACGGGACAGTGTATCATCTTGGTGGTTTATGTAGATGACATTATTCTCACACTAGATGACGCTGCCGGCATTGGTCAAGTAAAGGAGAACTTGGGTCAAACTTTTCATATCAAGGACCTAGGAAGTCTCAAGTATTTTTTGGGGATTGAGGTTGCATGCTCAAAACAGGGAATTTCTTTGTCTCAAAGAAAATATACTCTTGATTTGCTTAAGGATACTGGTATGTTAGGGTGTAAACCTGTTTCTATTCCTATGGATCTTAATGTCAAGCTCACATTAGAGTCTGGTGAATTGTTGGATGACCCTGGTATGTATTAGTGTCTTGTAGGGCGTCTCATTTATTTGACCAACACTAGACCTAACATGACATTTACGGTTAGCGTTGTGAGTCAATTTATGCATGCACCTCGTATAGAGTATCTTGACGCAATTCATCATATTTTGAGGTATTTGAAGACTTCTCCTAGCTTGGGACTGTTTTTCACAGCTGGTCTTCAATCTGGATTCTCTTGTTTCACCGATGCCGATTATGCGGGGTCTAGAACTGATCGACATTCCACATCTGGCTTCTATACTTTCTATGGTAATCATCTTAAATCATGAACAAGTAAGAAGCAAGCAATTGTGTCTAGGTCATCTGCAGAGACTGAGTATCGAGCTATGGCACAAGGAACATGTGAACTTCTTTGGGTTCGCTCTATTTTGATAGAGTTGGGTTTTACTGAGACTACTAATCTGCTCCTTTCTCTTTATTTTGTGATAACAAGTCTGCCATTATGTTATCCTTTGATTTTGTGCTTCACGAGCGTACCACGTAGGTTGACATACATTTCATTAGAGAAAAGGTTCAGACTGATATTGTAAATCCATCATTTTTCTCTTCTTCACAGCAGTTAGCAGACATGTTTACCAAGTCCGTGGGACCATCTTTCCTTCAGTCATCCATTGCCAAGCTGCGTTTATCAAATATCTTCAAGCCAACTTAAGGGGGAGTGTTGAAATATAGTACACAGAATATTCTAGAATAGGACCCTTTTTCATTATGGCCATTGTTTAGGTTTTAATTTTATTTCCTTTTCTATGTTATTTCCTATCTTGTACAGTTTCCTAATATTGTACATATTGATCTATATATATTCATGTGCTGACCTCAATTGAGATCAAGCCAATTCATTCTTTTATTCTTCTGTTTCTAGGTCTTCTGCAGAGGTTGAGTATCGAGTTATGGCACATCATGTGAGATTTTTTGGCTTCGATCTATTCTGGCAGAGTTGGGTTTTGAGAAGACTATTCCTTTCTCTTTATTTTGTGATAACAAATCTGCCATTATGTTATCCTCTGATTCTGTGCTTCATGAGCGTACCAACCATATCGAGGTTGACATATATTTCATTAGAGAAAATGTTCAGACTGGCATTGTGCGTCCATCATTTGTCTCTTCTTCTCAGCAGTTGACAGATATGTTCACAAAATCTATGGGACCAACTTTGCTCTAGTCTTCCATTGACAAGCTGCGTTTGTTGAATATCTTCACGCCGGCTTGAAGGGGAGTGTTGAATATACAAACTAGAATATCATGTTTAGAATAAGAATTAGAATATTTTTATATTGATTGTAGGAATCTCTCTTCTTGTTTATATTGTTTTCTAAAATTGTATCATAAATATGTTATATATACATGGCCTTCACCTCATTCAAAGGTAAACCAAATAATTCTCTCCATTCTTTTATGCAAAGGGAAGATGGGAAAAAAGAAACTAAATACAACTTGGACAAGCTGACTATAGACATTAATCAAAAGGCATGTAAAAAATATCATTAACTATTCTGTGGAATAAACAGACAGACAGAGTAGTGGTAATTGAAGTTGCATTACTTCAGATACTAAAGTTTGATGGTCATTTGTATTGATTATAATGTTGTTGTTATTTCTAGGAATCATTTGATTCTTTTTCTGGTGCTGCTTGTTTTCAATTATTTGGGAAAAGCCAAGTATTCTTCACCACAGGAGGCTGAACAAATAGCAAATATTTTCAATCATCAAGTGGGCAAGGCAACACACTCCTTTGAATAAAGTTCAACGTCTAGACATTCAACTCATCGATGACTGGGGATTACGAGAAAACAAAACAATGCATTTGTTTGCTCTTTAGTACCTTAACATTGTAATTCCATCCAAAATAATCATTTTAGACATGTAGTCAATTGTACACCCATGCAAACATTGAAAGCCAAATAAAATTCATTCACCAAAGCTTAAAAGCTTTTACTTACAACACTTGCAGATTCTCCATTTTCCAAATATATTCAGGGATTTCACCGGAAATGTTGCAGTTTCTCAAAACCCTAAATCCAAAAATTGAATTACATCAACTAATGGAGGCTGAAATGCACATATATACACGTGTAAATATTGAACAATATAAACATCAAACATACAATATTTCTAGCCCTGCGGTGTTGCCCAAGTTAGGAAATTCCTGAGCTGTCCCATTTATGTCACTAATTCTCCTGGTTAAAAAGACGACCCATGAGCAAATTCCATTGATAGTACACTAATAATAAAATAAATACACAAATTAGAACTACATTGTTGATATAATGATATTTTGTACTCACAATTTAATTAACTCATTCAGAAGGGATATGTTTTGTGGAATGGGTCCCTCAAGTCCACTTCCATGCATTTCTCTTCATTGACAAAAATAAGAATTAAAGGGTATATATATAATGGAAGGTCTTGTCAAAGTGTGCCCTTAGGGCACATGTTAAGCAAGCTTTAAATGATTGTACATTCTTTATTACACGCACATTCATGAAAAATGTAAAATCACTTTAAACTTCTTAACATATGCCCTAAGGGCACACATTAACAAAATCCAAAATGGAAAACCAAAATGTAACCAGTCAATCTCTAGAGTCACTTTTCGGAAGATGAGAATCTTACAATCTCTGAAGTTGTTTCCAGTTCTGTATAAAATCAGGTATTGCTCCGCTGAAGTTGTTATCATTTATCCTACTACATTGTGCAAGAGACTGGTGCTGAATCGACGCCATTATCAAAACTGCAATAGCAAAATCAAGGAAGATAATATAGAAACTTACAAATCTGTTAAATTCTGTAGCTCAGCAAATGAAGTTGGTAGCTTTCCACTCAACTGATTCGAGGACAACATCCTGAACTTCCAATGTCATGCAGACGAACAAACATGTTAGATATTCTTTCATCCTTTACAAATTTGATTCAAGGAGTAACCATTAGTAAAAAAAGAATGAGACGTCTTACAAAGTATTCAAGTTATTAAGTTTCCCAAGTTCAGGAGGAACACTGCCAGAAAATGTGTTTGCTTCAAGATTCCTGGTTCAAAATCTCCATTGAGATTACTAAAAGAGAAAAACAGGAATATCACTGCTACATTTTCTTGAAAATCCATGGGCCAAAATGATGCCCCTGTCGAGAAGAAAATTATACAGCATGTTGTTGATTTTAAGAAAAATAAACACACTTAAAATGAGATAAAGGGTGTGCTTAGTCCAGTTTCAGTTCCAATACTAGTTTTGAAGATTTGACCTTAGTTTCACAGACTTCAATTATCACAACACTCTTCAGAAAGAAAATTGATAAGAAACAGTAGAAACATACAGGTATGTGAGACTGGAAATATTTCCCAGTTCCTTCGGAATTTCCCCTGATAAGTGGTTTGCAAGAACAGAGCTGCATCAAAATTCCATGTCTAATTTTGTTAAAGGAGAAACTTATAATCACTGAGATACTCTGTGAGAGAGAGAGAGAGAGAGAGAGAGAGAGATGTTACATTGATTTCAATTGCATAGAAGCCCATTCGTGTGGAATTGTACCACTGAGGTAATTGTATGCAAAATCACTATAAAAGAGGTAAGGATGAAATACATTCAGTATACCAAGATTTTTATATCATATTTTGAGAACCATGTATAAATCTAATGTCAAAACTTTGGAACATTGGTATTTGAAAGACCCTTACATAGTTTGGATATAAGGAAGCTTCACCAATTCAGGCGGGAGCACGCCAGGAAGACTAAAACCTTTAAGCACACTGAATATGTGGAAAAGAAAAATGAAATTGTTAAAGTCCATACCTGGTTGGCACTTGGCATTAAAAATTAATTTTAACAACAATATACAATGGCAAACATTGGGTTCAAGACAAAACTTCCTGATGGGGAACGCAAAGGAGTTGGATAAAGATTTAATGATTTATTTGGCATTATTGGATTTTATAATTTTATAGGGTTTTAACGTTTTATTAAAATTTAATTATTGTAATGTTCTATTTTTAGTACACTTTTCATAATGGTTTCCTAGGATGCCTATAGGATCTAGATTTTGGATATTGATTATTGAGATATTGATTTGGGTTTGGTTCTCTCTTTTTTTTTTCCCTTTCAGTCTTCTTCAGTTCTTCGGTGCTACATCACTTCCTTAATATTATGAACCACTTTTTGCCATTGCTTTATGTTCAAATTGATCAGTGTATAACATCCATTTTCACCTAAGAACTTTAGGAAGACATAAGCTATTTGATCTAATGAAGATGGAGGCACAATGCACATGGTGTATTAGGAGTAACCAGAATGAAAGTCTCAATGGCCAGTTACAGTTTAAAAGGAAGACAAGGATGTTGAACATAACCCTACATAACATTAAGTCTCCTCCTCAAAATTTTTATCTTGTCAATTTCAAATGTAATAACATCGATCTTTGGAATTCTATCAGAGTTTGATGTATACCTTTTTAGTTTTGAGAGTACAGGGTCCACCCCCTTCAAGGCGGTTTCTTTTTGGTTAATAAACTTAACCTACTAAAAAAATAAAAATAAAAATAAAAATAGAATCACACCAAACATAATTGTGTGGAAGACTTAGAGAAACATCTTTAGTAATAAGACAAAGAAATTATACATCGTTGTGACATGACAATAGATGTCATTCGTGAAGTTGCATGGGCAAGAAACAGTGCTCTCAGATCCACTTGGTGCCTGTGGTGTTACCCCGACCCTTTCGACTTGGCACGAATCACCATTGAACTCCCAATATTTTGCACCCATTGTAATGGCAATTTGCTGGAGAGCATCCACTAAACAACATGTGCAAAAAAAATAACCAAAAAAATTGAGCCAATATTACTGAAATAAATTTGTCAAAAACAGACAATATAAAAAATTTACTCTGAAAGTAGATGATAAGTTGAAAAGGCAATCCATTTTAACTGCAGACTCTGCTAATTAGAATCACAAGAAATTAGAGGTGATTTTCACTGATCTTCAAACCATCACACTTTATCAATCCTAAGCAAACAAAAACCTTCAGTATTGTTATGAAGTTTTGGTAAAAAAACATAATAGATGCAGTGTGAGACACTAGGAAATTTCACGAAATAATTAAAAATATGTAAGGAAGTTAATGACCAATTATATGTGAATTAGTTTTGCACTATCAATGAAGTCATCAAAGTTAAATGGATCCTTATCTGAATACTAGGAAGTAGGTGATGGACATCCAAACAATATTTTGTATGCTCTGTTTGGATTCTGTCTTCTATCAAATTATGGACTATGTCTTTATTTTTTTTGTCCGTTCTCTTGTCTTAGCTTGAACCAAATCAGTCTTTCCCTTATGTGCTACTTGTCTTGCACGTAAAGAGACAAACATACAACCAAACAGAGAAGTAGAATGCAAACAGAGAAACTAGAACTCAAGACCTCCAACAACTATAGCTCTAATACCATATTAGATCACCAATTGTCCCAAAATCTTAATTGTTGGGAGATGGGTCCAGAAATGTATATCAAGCCATCTAACATGAATTGCCTAAAATAACCTTTTTCTCATCTCGTATACTCATCTAACTTCCACAACATCCTTATATATTATGTAAAAGATTCATGGAGTTTATATAATCTAGTTATACTCGTATACATCCCACTCACACGTGTATTTTTTTTTAAATAATTAATTATTTGTAATTCCAAATGTGGTTATGTTACGAATATTAAAATGTTACAGACTATTGTAGTGATAAAAGTTTTGAACCGTTGTTGTTTTGTTACGAATCATTGTGGTGCAGTTTCAAAAGAGCATACGGTATGCACCTTTCACAGTGTAATTTGCAATTCATTACCATTCATGTAAAATGAGAATTATGCTCAATTCAAGATTCAAGTGCAGCAACAGATCCTTAATAAGAATCAATCAAAAAAGGGGTCAATATTACTTCTTATTTGCATTTTTCTAGTGGTGCATCATTTAAGTTAAAATTTCAACAAAAGGTGAATCACAGCAAATTTTTCTGGTGAACCAATGATAAAACCCATCGAAAAGTCTATGAGCAGTTAGGATTCAGAGGTTCCAAACCAATCAACATGCTGTGAAGCATGTTAGCATGTTCAAGAAAATCAATTTAATAAGCAAGTTTAGTAGTGATTTCATAGACAGAATGAACCTTCTTGTTTCTGACATCACAGGTCCTTAATTCCCAATCACAGCAACCCACTATCTCTGTAATTGGTTTTAAAAAAAAGGCCTAAACTCAACCTAGAGGTCTTCCATTTGATTCGAGAAAATCAGACGCAGCAAAATAAAATTTCTAAATCTTTTGTTTGCTATTTCTTTGATTTTCCCCCAAACTCAAACTAAACTAACCCAAAAAGCCGAGGCAGGCACGTTTTAACTGAACCCATATAATGAAACACCAAAACTCAAAAATTTTATAGTTTGATTGCTTTTTCCTGCATTTTCTTGGCACCCAAACAGAAATAACCATCAATATAAAATGAGGAAATCTTCTTACCTTCATTTTGTGGCAACTTTGACTCAGAAAATCTCAACGACCAGAAGCAACTTAGTCCAATAATCAAAAGCACAGCAGCGTTCCTGGGAAGTAAATGTTTGAGATAATATAGATACATATTTGCATATATATGTATATGAGAATTCATGTAAGAGCCTAGTGAAGAATTTTCAGCCTCCTCTTCATTCTTATTTGTGAATTCAACAAGTGTGAAGATGAGTCCAGAGATGATCTGAAAAATAGTAAACAAACAAAGTCAAACAAATCAGAGAGAGATGTGAATAATGTAACAAAATAGAAGTAGCTGTTAGAGATGGTAGTAACAGTAGTAGTAGTGATAAAATAGTAACGGAGTGTTTTGGGAAGATGGTTATAATCAGTTTTTTGGTGAAAAGCTAATTATAAGCAGATTATAATCAGTTTTTTTGTGAGAGAAGAGGAGATAAAAAATCTAAAAATCAGATTTTTATCAAGTTCCCAAAAGAGCCCGGAATTGAAGTATGGTGATGTTTGAATTTTGAAATGCTTTGAAAACCACAAAAATGTAGGTGGATTGCCTTTTGATCTATCGTCTTGATTGGAGAGCGTTCTTTCGGTCAGTTGGAGGGTGTTCTTTGGGTCGATAGCGTTTACTATCTTCTTATTTTGATCATTTTAGCCCTTATTTGTCATCATTTAAAAAAATTAAAAAGTCAAAAAAATCACTATTCTATTTAAATCATATTATCTTATTTAAATCACATCACCTTTCTATTATGTCACTTCAAACTTAACTCATACCTAACTCATATTTCATAAAAAGTCAAAAAATGTACTTATTTAGATCATCCTCAACAAAATATATTTTATTTATACAAAAAAGTTAGACTGAAATGATAATTATAATATATTTAATTTATCATGTTTGTCACTAAGAAAATAAACAATAAATTGTATTTTTAAAAATAAATCATTAAATTTTTTAATGATTAATGCGATAAATTAAATAAATTATTATTATTAAATTGATTTAATTTTTATATAAATAAAATACACAAAATATCTAACAAATTAATAATTTAAATTAACAAATCCAAACTTACTATTAAAATATGAAAAAATTGTGAGAAGGAGGCAGTCCACCTACTATTAAAATATAGGAAATTTTAATATATACACATTTAAAAAAGAATGTGTCTTGTACACTTTTAATTTTATTATTTTATTTTTTTAATTATAATTAAGTTTTTTTAATTATAATATTAATTTGATTATAATTCATATTCTATTTAATTATGAATTTTTTTAAAAAAAATTTGACTTAAAAATTAAAATTATATTATTTTTTTAATTATAAAATATATATAATGTACATCTTTTGAAGAAGAAAAATGATTGATAACCCTAAAAATTGTGGCTCAAATGCCCCTAATTACCAATTTTGATAACTTTTTTTTTTTTTTTTTTTTTTTTAACCTGATAGAGAAATTTGAGCCATTAGGGCACCCATATATGTGAATGCCGATATATGTGAATGCCGAGGATTGTCTGTCCGGACAGGAATGTATATACAAATTGGTTTTGGACTTTGGACATTTTTTGGCTGTCATGTCACCGTTGTATAATTCAATATTTGACCGCTTTTGTCGTGTTGTTAGTCATACGTATGATGAGATAATTAATGTTCCCTACGACTAAGCTTTTGTTTCCCCATAAATTAATTCCGTGATGTGATAAGGTGGCAACAAGTTGTTTAGGTTTGTTTATTTAATATATTTTTTAATTTTTTATTAAAAAAATAATATAATTTAAATAAACAATAATAGAGAGCTCTTTCTAAAAGCTCCTACAATTCCTAAAGTGATTCACACTATTCATAATATGGATACTTTAAGAATTGTGGAAGTCTTCTAAAAAAGCGATCTCACTCATTTTCCTTAAATAAATATATTTATTTAAATTATTTCCAAATAACCCTTAATTTATGTGTGAAGAAAATACACATTTTGATTGGTTAAAATTATAAAATTTGTAAAGAGTTTTGGTATTGTCATTTTTTTTTGAATAAATTAATTAAAAGTTTTATTTATAAATATTATGGTAATTCAGGTCTTATTTAAAAAATTTTGAACAAATAAGTCGTATTTAGTAAATTGAGAATATTTTAATTTTTCTTAATTTTAAAACTAAGAACATTATTAATTTCGTATAATAATGTTCCAGATAATTGTTTCACTAGCTAATGGAAAAAAAAAAGAATATGAGATTAAATATTTTTGCCCTTCTACTTATTGGTTTGATTCAACTATCCAATAAAATCGAGAATATTATTATTTTTTCCTAATTTTCAAACTGAGAACTTATTAGTTTTTTCATTTTATTATTATTTTTTTTCTAGTTTTGCATGTTAATGTTCTATCATCATACTCCTTTGTAGACATAAAATTTTCAATTTTACATAAAAAAATAATTCAGTTTTTTCAATTTTTTTTAATAAAAAAAACATATTAGTTTTTTTTTTTATCGCACATAATTTTTTTTTTTTAAATTTGAAAGTTGATATTTTAAAGTTTTGAAAATCAAAATAAATGTCAAATCATCATATTCCTTTATAGATAATCATAAATAATGAACAATTATTGTTTAAAGTGCAATTTTGACTATTAAAAATTTAACGGGACTTGAAGGTTCAAAAAATCTTAATGAGGACTTAATAGAGTATAAGTTTATAAATTAAAACTTGTGTATAAATATTTCTTTTTTTAATAATATTTTTTACAACTTTAATAAAAGTAGACTACACAATCATCACATGATATGAGTAAGCAATAAAAAATGTAATAAAAAAAAAAACTGTGTGTCTGTAATCTTACTCATCTAAAAATTTTGGTGGAATTAATACACTTTTTAAATATGAATCGATAATTTTAAACCAATGACCTAATATTATTGACACATTTTGTCATGTATGAATAAATTCATTTTGGGTGTGAATGATTGTTATTGTCAATTTGTTTGGCTCCTATTTAAATTAAATTTTTTTAAAAAAAATATACTAAAACAGAAAGTTATGGTGTTTGGTAAAAATGTCACACAATAATTCTAATAAATCTAAAAATACAAACCATCAAATAATCAACAAATGCTAAACTCTGTTATATTAATTGATTATTGGTTTGGTGTCCCTAACATTTCTCCCTATTAATTATTGCTCAATAACGAAGTAATTTTATAGAATTCCTGTCATCGTCATTAACTAATCATGCTCCGTAAGGAGACATGCCAAACCATGGATAATTGGGCTATTGGTTAGCTTTTCCAGTTGGTTAGGTAAGAAATATGTTTGGTTTGTATTTGAGAGATGAGTTTTAGAAAAAAAATTTAAAAAAATTGTTTGGTTTGAGTTTTTCTCAAAAAATCTTTAAAATTACTTTCTCTCTCTTACACATCAATCAATCACTTTTTCTCTCTTCTCTCTCGTTCTCAATCACTTTTTCTCTCACACACATCTACTCAAATTCTCCCAAAATATCAAATCATTCCAAATTCCCAAAAAAACAACTCTCCCAAAATATACAACCAAACAAACCAAAAAAATTTCTAAACTCTCTCCCCAAATTTTTTTTTAAAAACAACTTTCCCAAAAACAAACCAAACAAATATGTTTTCTTCACTAATCAACATAAAACGCAGATTCAAAAAGTCCTAAAACCAACCAAACAACTTCTTGTTAAACCAAAATTGTCAACAATAATAAATTAAAAACCAACAAATTACTACCAAAAAAAAAAAAATAGAGAAAATTTGTAATAAATCCAATTTAAGAAGAGTATAAAGCATTAGATTCAGTGAATATTTTTTTTATTAGTGAGAGGTCCATATTTTGTGAAATAATTTGATGAGAAGTCCTAAAGAAGATTTTGTTTCCAATTTTATCCTTTGACTTTTTCTTATCTATTTGACTTTTTGTTGACTATATGTTCAAATTTATATCTATCTATTCAATTCTTTTTTGTCTATTTGTTCAAATATTTTGTCTATTTGTTCAAATTTATATCTATTTGTTCAATTTTTTCTTCTATCTGTTCAATTTTTCCCTTAAATTATGTTTATCTGTTCAATTTTTTCCTCAATTCTATCTATTTGTTTAATTTTTTCCTAAATTATATCTATATGTTCAAATTTTCTGATCTATTAAAAAAACGATTTCTTATCTATTACTCCAAGTTGGAAGCTCATTTTTCCTATCTGTTTGAAATTCACAAACTAATTTTTTTTATCTATTGGAATTACCCACCACCAACACTCAAATATTACATAAAAATTTACAAACTATTATTATCTGCTCAAATTTTGAACAACTTTGTCTTATATCTATTCAAAATTTGAACCAAATCTCACTTATATGGTCAAAATTTGTTCTATATCTGTTTCATCATCGTCGTGGTTATCATTATCATTATAAGGGTTAGGGTTTGGTTCTAGAATGAGGCATATATATATATATATATATATATATATTTGAGGGGCAATTTGGTCATTTTGATGAAACTTGTCCTTATGAACAAGGAAAGAGTCAATTTTGGACTTTTGGCCCAATGCCCTAAAAAATAACTAAAAGAATTTTCCTTCCACTTACCGGCTTGATGTGAGTTGAGTTGGCATTCAAATCTAAATTAAAGAGTTAAGAGACTCGTAGCACTAGGAGTAAGCTTATGGAGTAAGCTTATGGTCTAGTAAATATTTTATACAATATTTATATGAGTATGGGATTCATATCATATGAGATTCAAACTCATGTTAATATTGTGTAGAATATTTGATAATTTATTTAGATTTTTAACATTTTGCTACAATTTTATTTTAATAATTCGAACCGTTCATTTTGTAGGCCCTTATATATATATATATATATATCATTCATGACAAAACTAAGGGTTGGTTTGGGGTGTCCTAAAAAAGTGTACTTTTTGTCTTTTTACGAAAAGATGTGCAGAAAAGTAGAGAGGTGATGTGATAGAAAAAAGATAAAAAGATGAATTATATAGTAGATGCCAAACAAGACCTAAGTCTATTTTCAATAAAATATTTATCTATTTTTAAAAAACAAATACTATAAAATAAAATGGTTACGATTACCGAATCAATCTAATTTTTTAAAATAAATAATATAAATAAAGAGACTTATAAAATGAATAATTTAAATTATCAAAACAAGAGACTAGTGGTATATAAGTCGCATAGATCTCTCAAATTTTTTTTTTTAAATTTAAATTTAAAAATTAAAAAAAAAAAAAAAACTCAAAACTCTCAGAAACTACTATTTGTTTATTTATGTATTTATTATTTCTGAACTGACTTTTCATTTCCACTATCTTTTGACAAAGTAAAATGTTCAGTGGAGTTCAAGCCGCTCTTTCAGGGTCAAAGTATATATTGATGGCTGCAATGCTTCAAAAACAGTCTAAATATTTTAAAGTCAAGTGTTCTAAAAAGAGAGGCACTGTTTGTAGCCGTCATTGCACTATTTTTCGCTCGCACGTGATAGGCAATAACAAAATCCGATTAGATTAAGGGCTGGTTTGGGGTGTTTTAAAAAAATGCACTTTTTATTTTTTTGGACTAAAAAAGTTAAGAAAAAAATATGGAGGTTTGGATTAATTTTTTGGATTTTTATGAAAAAATATGTATTAAAAAATTATTTAAAAAAAATGTGTAAGAGATGAATAGTGATAGGTGGCCCACAGCCGTACAAATCGGAAGGTGTGAATGAGAGTTGGAAATTATTGGCTATTTTTTGTACAAAGCACTGCACGGTTTTGTTTGGTCCGTGGGGGTCATCACGGGTCCCATTTTAATAATCTGAACCGTTCAATGTGTATAACTCGTCGAACACTATATACTTATAAAAAATCACATTAATCGGATATCCATAGCTATCTGATCAGATTTATTTATTTTTCAATCATTAATTATAACACCATCCATTTGTCGTACATAACTGATCTGATCATATAGTTATCGATATCCGATCAATGTGATTTTTTGCAGACATATAGTACTCAACGATTTCTACACATTGAACGGTTCAGATTATCAAAACGGGACCCGTGATGGCCCCATGGGACGAACAGCGTTGTGTGTGCAAACCACACCCAATAATTTACAAAGAATCCACTGCCGCAGCACAGCAGCTGCACAGTGGTCACTTCGGTGGTCACTTTTTTTGAAAAAAATTATTTTTTTAATTTTTTTTTTTGGGTGAATAGTAATACTTTTTGGATTTTGAAGTAACTTTTTGACTTTTTGACTTATATAGGTTTACCCAAACCAGCCCTAAGACTTTGTTTGGGTTACACTAAAAAATTTAAAAAGTTATTATTTTATTTAAGTCACATCATCTCTCTATCATATCACTTCAAATTCAACTCATACCCAACTCATATTTCACAAAAAATCAAGGGGTTGTTTGGGATGACCTAAATAAGTGTACTTTTTGTCTTTTTACGAAAAGATGTGCAGAAAAGTAGAGAGGTGATGTGATGGAAAAAAGATAAAAAGATGGATTATTTCTCATATGCCAAACTTGGCCTTATTTAGATCATCTCAAACCTCCTCTAAATATAACGACTCATCATTTAGCCAAAGGTTGGTAGGGTTTTGATTTTGAGTAATGTTAGAGATGTAAAATTTTTATTAAAATTTTTATCAAATATTTTGTATAGATGTGAGATTTATACAATGTGAATTTTATGTGGATCTCACACCTATATAAGATATTTGGTAAATTTTTTTGAGGCCTTTAGTATTTTTGTTTGATTTGTTTTTGGATAAATTACAAATACTTTCTTAGAAATTTTCTTAAAATATAAATTATTTTCTATAATTATAGAAATTATAAAAATACAATTTTATTAGAATATTTTATTTAATAAAATTAATAGAAGAAATAAAATTTTTAAATACTCTTCTATATTGATGAAGCTGCTTCTCCCTGATGGACGGGTCGAACTGATCCAAGCCCCCAACACCGTTGTCCTGGTCACTAGGCTTGCCGAGATACCTGCACAAAAATCCAACGGGGAACGGGAGTCCCCCAGCGAAACCTCCGACGAACAAGTTAGAAGAGAGAGATCAGTGGAAAGTAGTGATAGGATTGTGATCAAGAACTTAACCTTTCTTTTTTCTTAGAAATCTCCTTATATCATTTTTTTATCATTTCCTCCTGTCATATTGGCCAAAAGTCTACGCTCTAGCTTGCATTGTTTATGGTGAGGCCGTTTTTGTCCCATTGTGAGGGGGTTATCGCATTAAATGCTACAGGGGACCTCATTAATGGTTGATGTGTGATGCAATAACTTTGCAAGATCTTTGTCTACTTATGTGGCTGGTTCTCCTCTTAACAAGTGTTTAGATGCCATTGGTTCTTGGTGTTATACTGGGTTTCAGTAATGTTGGGCCTTAATGTTTGGATCGTGTATTGGGCTCTAAGTGGGAGGGCCAATAGCCTCTATGGGCCCACCTATGTCATATATAATAAAATTATTTAAATTATTAATTAAAAATATTTTTGATATCATTAAAAATTATTAATTAAATTGATGATTTATTAATAAAATATATTATTTGTTATGCAATAAAAAACTCAAATGGGTGAAATGTAATTTCTAAAATAATATAGGATAGTTCATAATTTAACTCAGAAAATATATTTATAATTTAGTGATTTTTTTTTATTGTTTTTAATGGTTTGATATATATATATATATATATTAATTTAAAAGTCAAGTCCCAAACAACTCCTAATAAAAGAAAGGTTATGTTTTGTGAAGAATTATTCAAGTAAATTACAATAAATTCTCTTAAATTATGATTTATTTGCATTTTGTCTCTTGAATTTTGAAATTCAACAAGTAACCATTTCAAAGAACTATCTTGTTACATTTCATATCTTTTGTTAAGATTATGTTTGGATTTAAATAGAATCAAGTTATATGTAAAGTAAACGACACACTTTGTTAAATATAGTAATTATATATTCTATTTATCATACATATTATATTATATTAATTACTATACTTAAGATTACCATACTTAAATTTCTCTCCTACTATATATAATGGTGTCTTGTATATATTGTTAAAACACTCAATATAATATTCACTCTCTCTCTCTCTCTCTCTCAGATATCTTAACATAGTATCAGAGTTAGATTAAGTATTTAGTAATTTCGCTTCACCAGCGGGTGGCAGTCTTGCTTTAGCCACCCACCAAACCTCAACTCAATCCACCGCCATATTTTCCTTTCAGTATTGTTTCATGGTGATCTCCTTATTTGTCTACTAGTTTCTCTATATTCCTCTATCACCAGCTGAAACTCAACTCCATCTTCCAACTCTAACCATTACCACCGTCTCACACCGCTACCTACAAACCCATCGCCATCTCCATATTATACTACATATACATAAGTTTTATTCTCCATTTTCATCTTTTTATATATATTTTTATTTTTTTTATTCCCATCATCACATGGCCTTGCTTCCACCAACCCATTTGAATTTTTTTTCTTTCCTTCAAAAAAAAAAAAATTTATATAACACGAAGAAAAAAAAATTCTCTTTTCCAATCCACTCTGTATCTCCCTCTACTTCAACCTCAAATAAGTTTCTATTTTCAAACTTATTTGAGTTTGAAGGGGATATTATACCTATGTCATGGTGAGTATGGCCATACACCATGTGAGCCACCCAAGTCGCCTCCTTGGCACCACCAAAGTTGTCCCCTTGGCACACCACTCAAGTCGCCTCTTGGTGCACTAACAAAGTCGCCCCTTTGGCACACCATCTATGCTGCACTCCTTCGCGCACCATCTAAGTTGCTCCTTGGCCCACTCCCTAAGCCGCTCTTTGGCGCATTTTGTTCCTTTCTAAACCGCATTCTGACACACATGGTTTCCTTCTAAGCCGCCTCATGGAATATATGATTCCTTTTAAGCTGCATCCTGGTGCACATGGTTCCCTTCCAAGCTGCCCATTGGTGCACTCCTCCATCTATTGCCATCATCGTTCATCACTATGTCATAAGTTATGTGTGTGTCACATTTGCTGGTTCAACATCCGTTCTTCTTCAACAACGGTTCGACACGACTATAAACTATTTCCCCGCATTAGCTTCGGCCTTAGATCTATCTCAAGCGCCCCTACGCTTCCATCCGAACTTTGCAATCTATTTGCCTCGGAACTATCCATGTTTTAATTTATTTTTAGCTTTATTTCACATTTTAGTTTCTCTCTCCAAACTCTAGTTGGTATCCTTATTTGAGTTTGAGGAGGGAGGGGGAGGGTGTTAAATATAATAACTATATATTTTGTTTATCATATTATATTTATTACTATACTTAGGATTACCAAAGTAGATGTAACGCCCCAATTTTTATACCCAAATGATAATACGATAACCATGGTTCTTTCAAGGAAAACCGAATATAAATCTCCAAACTTACATTATATGATACAATAATTCATCATGCAACAATACATTAATCCAACAACAAGTAAATAAACAAATAAATATCCCCAAGGGTTTACAAGTTTCCAAGACTTGAGTCTGGTTACACAAAACGGTTATTCAAACCCACACATATACAACCCTTGGCTTACATACAGAGTCACAGCAAAATGAGAGTCTCGTACTCTCAACACACATTTCCTCGCCTTTAGTTAGGCAGCATCACCACATCTTTTCCTGAACAAAAATCCCATAGGGTGGGCATAAAGCCCAGTAGGAAATCCTTAACAAAGTATATACATTTTATACAAGTCTCAAGAGATGAAATGCACATGCCATGCTATGCCTTTTTAAAAGAAAATCACATCTTCATCTTTGAAAACCATCATGCTCAATGATGTCATGCAATTTCAATTCTTCAAAACTTAACAATTTATTTCAAAAGCGGTAAATACAACTCTGATAATCCCTAGGTCGGTGTCTGCAAGTAGACTATACAAGTACTACCAATTTGTCATTTTTACCGGTATTAACCGGAAGGCTCGACACCTATCCGTGCGGGTTTTCGGTCTTTTACCCTGGACTCTCATGCCAACTTATTCAATATCATCTACGCCACCTATCAAGACTTACCAACGTGTTTACCCCAAAACCATTCCATGAAAACTTGTTTCTCAACATTCTTTTCTTAATGCAAGTTTTCAAATCAACTTTCAAAGTTTAATGTAATCAAATGAATTGATATGCCAATAACACAAGACGAATATAAATACTGTTATTCCAATTCATCATCCAAGGAATAACACAATTCCCTCTTCTCAAGTATCCACAACAATTAGTCATTTCAAGACTATTTCAACGTTTTGAACAATAATTTCCAAAATGAACAATAATTCTCATATTCCCTGAAATTCATCATTTATATAAATATAAATAAGAAAATTTTCAAACATTCATTTATTTTGACACACAAAATAAATATAACAATATCATTCATGGATTTTCAGTTTCTAAAAAAATCCCCAAATTCTAGGTTTTCTCACCAAAACTATACAACTCAAATTTTTTGAAAGAAAACTTTCCAAAATCATTTTTTCTTCAATTAACGAAGATCAAAACCCATAAGATCATTTTAAAAGAACAAGAGACAAACCCACTTTTAAAATCGCTCAACTTCTTGAATCAACAATCAATTTTCAAAGGCTATCAAAGGATGATTTGGAAAATCATCTAGATCTTGCAAAAAATATATATATAACTCAAAGAAAATCCCTACATCAATTTTTGAAGAAGAAATGAGATGAAACCCCAAAATTTACGGTGTCGAAACGCGATCTCCACCTCACACAATGAAACCCTCGAGAAGTTACACAACTTTGATGAAGAACTTCGGTCTAACTCCCAACGGATTTGGAGGAATCAAAGAGAGAAGATGACTTCTAGAGAGAGAAGCTCTAGATCTGGAAATTTTGGAGAGTTTTAGAGAGAGAGAAAATTGAAAAAGTGATCTGAAATCTCCCCTTACGGACTGATATAACATGGTCCGCTCGAGCGTGAAATACACTTTCCCGTAAGCAATTTCGAACGCATTTTGCATTTTTGCTTTCGACTCGACCCCCGTAAGTTGACCGGGTCAAAATCGAGATCGCTACAACCTCCCCCCCTTAAAGAATTTCGTCCCCAAAATTTCAAATCAAACTACCCAAACAAAGGGGGTTTCTAGCGATCAAAACCACGTTATTTCATTTTAAAATCACAATATCAACTCTCAACCAATTTTTTTTTTTTTTTTGCCATTTCCACCATGGTTATCTCATTAATAACAACCGTCCACATCAACCTAAACATGAAGCAAAGAAATGACAATCCGTAACTATTTCATGCTTAACATAACAACATACATAACAACATGTGGTCAACAATTTTAACACATTTCGCTCAAACACTAGGGAATATTATAAGGAAAAACAACTTAAGCATTTTCAAACAAATCCGGATACTTAGAGCGGACTTCCGCCTTCCGTTCCCACGTCGCTTCTTCAACCCCATGGTGTCTCCACAACACCTTTACCAACGATATAGGTTTGCCTTGTAGCAATTGCTCCCAGGTATCTAATATTTGAACCGGTCGTTCTTCGTAAGAGGCATCCTCATCTATCTTCAAGTCAACCCAATCAAGCACATGAGAATGGCTGGGTTCATACTTCCTAAGCATAGCTACATGAAACACATTGTGAACTCCCGAAAGTTATGGCGGTAAAGCTAATCGGTATGCCACTTTCCCAATTCGCTCTAAGATCTTAAAAGGCCCAATAAACCTTGGAGATAATTTGCCACTCTTACCAAATCTCATCAAACCCCGCCTTAGTGAGATTTTTAGAAACACATGGTCACCAACTTCAAAAGATAAAGGTCGCCTCCTCTTATCGGCATAACTCTTTTGTCGGCTTTGGGCCGTAGCTAACCTCTTCCGAATGAGAACAACTTTCTTGGTTGTCTCTCTAACTATAGCGATCCCGATTTTCCCTTCATTGTTTAATTGTATTTCAGACTTGGTTCCGTGGATGTGTTGTTGTCTTTTTCTCGTTTCCATCTTTTACTCTTTGTATATGAGTCTTGGGTCGTGTTGGGTAGGTTTAAAACAGGTTGGTTGTGTTTGGAAACCAAGGGTTAGTGTCCATTAAATTTTCATAATGGTTCATTTAATATCCTTATTGGTGGTTACAAACTTGTTCATTTAATATCCTTATTAGTGGTTCATTTAATATCCTTATTAGTGGTTACAAACTTGTTCATTTAATATCCTTATTAGTAGTTCATTTACTATCCTTATTAGTGGTCCATTCATATTCAAACTTGTCCTTTCAAATTCCAACTAGTATGTTACACCAAGTTGCCTATAAATTGAGCTCACCTCTCAACTTCTATGGTTCTTCCCATATCTCTCTCCATTTGTTTTTTTAGATTTTGAGTTTAGATTAAGAGTGTTTAGAGTGAGAGTAAGCATTTTCATAAGGGATGAGAGGAAGGAGAACAAGAAAGAAATCTTGAAAGGAAGATGAAGGGATGGCTTGCTCTTCATTTTGATTCGAAAATTATTGGGTTTGGAGCACCTTCAAAATCCTTCATCTTCTCCATTTGGTCTCTCCATTTGAGGTAGGGATTCCTACTCATCTTTATGATCTTTAACCTAGATGTTGGGCTTTTGTTTAAATGGTTTGATTTGGGAAGTTAGGGTTTTGAAATGTGCTATTTTGAAAAGAGGGGTTTTGTTTATTTGACTCATCCATACGTGTTTTGGGTCTAAAATAGAGATTGTTGATGTTGTTAGTAATATTTGAGCCTTTGGGTCAATATTGGAAAAGGGGGGAGAAAAGCCCTAATTTTTGATAAATTAATTTATATAATAAATTTTGGAAGATATGGAAATATGAAATTGAGTTGAATATAATGAAATTTGCTCATTATGAGATGGAACGGTGGAGTTGGATTACATTAATCATTCACGTTTAAAAATAATGACAATTTATCTGTTATAACAATTATTACCTGCTTAGAAATAATTGTTTTGGGCTACCGGTGGAGGGTAGTCTTGAGGGTTGTAGACAATGCATGGTGATTAGGCAAACTAAAACTAATCAGTTGAGTATGCTATTGAATATGGCGGTTGGTATAATACATTAAAATTTTGTATTGATTGATCGAATTTGTACATGATAATCGCTTATATACATTGTTTTGTGTGGGAGGAGATGGGGGATGTACTCCACGGTTTATTGGAAGATGGGGGATGGACCTCTAAACCGGATTTTTGTTTGATATTGATACAGCACTAAAATGTGTATCATTTGTGAAGTATAGAAGTGTTTTTGTTTGATATTGATACAACACTAAAATGTGTATCATTTGTGAAGTATGGAAGTGTTTTTGTCTGAGATTAATACAGTACTAAAATGTGTATCTATTATGAGGTATGAAATGTTTAAAATGAGTTATTATCTCGCCTGAAATAGAAATACTGTTGATATGAGATGTGATCTCGTTTAAATTGATTGGCCAAGTTATGAGTCATAGTTATGAATTGAGAATTTGATAAGAAATGGAAACTGGAATAGAACATGGACATATTAGTCATGGGATTGTAATGTGTTATAAGTTGTTGTGTAAGAGTTAAACGTTTATCAATTGCTAACGTTTTAGTTACTGTTCATACTATGTTTAGTATATCTCTACTGGGCGATGGCTCACCCTATATGGGACATCATTTTCAGGTACAGGTGTTATGCCACCTCCAAGGACGTAGCTTGGAAGGCTTGAGGCTATTAGACCACCTTTTGTTGTTTTGTTGTATTACATGTATATCAAGCCAAGGGCTTTCTTTGTATAGAGTTTGCACTCTCTTTTTGCAACCAAGCGTTGTCTTGGGAAGTTGTAAGCCCATAGGGCAATTACTTTTATTGTCAATATGTAATACATTTTGTAAGAACACTCTGATGATTGTAATATAATATCTCTTTCCTATATCTTGAATGTATGATATTATGGGTTTATTTTGAGGGCGTTACACTAACAATTTTCGGACCCAGTAACAGTGCATCACCCACTTCGGCCTAACAAACCGGTGATCTACAAGGTCGGCCATACAAGGCCCCAAATGGTGTCAACCCAATACTAGCTTGGTAACTATTGTTGTAAGCAAACTCAATCAATGGTAAGTGCATTTCCCAAGTGTAACAACTCTCACCACTGCCTACCGATTAATTACTGATTACTGCTAAACTGAGACTGATTATAATTGGTAATTGAACTGATTGAAATACTGAACTGACTGACTGAAATCTGAAACTGATTGATTAACTGTATCTGTTTAAATGCATTTCTATCTGTTGACTGTCTAATTATATGTTCATGTCTTTATGTTTAAATTGCAAATTGAAGGCCTTATCGGCGGCCGAATCTGAAATTGATTGATGTTCTGTGTTAATTAGAATTTATGTAATTTTATGGTATCTTTAAACAACTTCCAAGCTTCAAAACATGCTCTCATGAGCCAATTCTTTTCAAAACAAGATGAAATCATGGTCTTAAACATAATTATGAGCATACATGTAACATTTTGCCATGAAAACAACTTAAACTCGACAATACAAACATGCATGCATGGAATGGGCTTCAATTCAACATTACTAGACTAAATCTTGACTTAAATCACTAGAGGCTCATGAATCATGCAAGAACAAGCTTTGAATACACAATTAAAAGGATAGGTTCCTTACCTAGGTCCTCAAATGCAAGCCTAGAAGCTCAATTGACAATCTATACTTCAACTCTTTCAATTTCAAGCAAATCTCCAAGTTTCCAAGCCAATTAGAGATGAAGTCACACTCTCTCCTAACTCTCTCCCTAGTTCGGTGGAGTTCAACAAAATGGCTGATGAAATGTGTTTTGATACAAAGGAATGAGTCTCAAAAGTGCTAAGCTAGTGGCCCACTAGTGGTGGCAAAATGGTGAATAAACCAACTCATGCAATTTAGCTTATTTTAATCTAGTTTAATCATACCAAAACAATTTTCAATTAAAGATCAGTAAACAGTAGTGGTTCCAACAAGGGAACTGACAGAGATCTCTGTAACAGTAACAGTAAACAGTAGTTGCTAAGGATGCCACAATATAGTTCAGAATATAGGACATACATTCATTTGATTAACAGTATCAGTTTAGAAAACAGTTCGGTTAAACAATCAGAAATATTCACAGTTGAACATATCTTTACACAATTGTTACTCACAGAGTTCTGGGCTACAATTAAGCTAGAGCGCGTCCCCAGATGTCAACCCTACACAGTTTACAGAACGAACACACACTAAGCTACACAGTTGGGAAATAATAATTTAATCCCTAGTTTGCCTCAGTGTGGTTCTAAATCAATATCCTCATTAAGATGCCTTAAACTAGGCCTAAGAATGCCTAGGATGAAATGAGGATGCAAAGATGCACTTAAAAGCATTTTCAGAATTTTCAGAAAACAGGGGTCTCGCTCGAGCGTGGCTTTCTATGCTCGAGCGGACATGCAGACAAAGGAGCTCCGCTCGAGCGTGACTTCCGTCGCTCGAGCGGACTGTAAGCTACAGTGAAAATACTGGATGCTCAAAATTCATGCTCGATGGGCGCTCGACCCTCGCTCGAGCGTGGATTCCCTCGCTCGAGCAGACTGTAAGCTCATGCAAAGTACTGGATGCACGCATTTCACGCTCGAGCGTCACTTTACTCGCTCGAGCGGAAGGCATGATCACAGAGTGTATGCTCGAGCATGGAGTTCCTCAGGGTCTATACATTCATATGTATCGCATGCTTTTTCGCGAAAATTGAATAGACCCTTAGAACCCATGAATTATCTGTTAGCTGTATCATCACCCGTTGGGGGATCCATGACTTGTGCATATATGTACCCTGCTTGTGAAATTATTGTTGGAGATGTTCATCTGTATATTGATTTACTGCCATTGAACATAGATCATTTTGATGTTATATTGGGGATGGATTGGCTAACGAAATATCATGCCACTATTGACTGTGTAACTAAACAAGTTGTTTTCCGCCCACCCGGACTGCCTGAATTTGTGTTTAACGGAGTTGGAGTAGTACCTCCCCCATACCTGATTTCATCCATGAAAGCTTGTAAACTGATTAGAAAAGGGTGTAAAGGGTATCTGTGTTCTGTATTGACTGTACATACTGATGTTAAAACTGATGTGCACAGTATTCCTATAGTCAGAGAATTCCCAGATGTTTTTCCAGATGATCTGCCAGGGGATTTGATTGACAGGGAGATTGAGTTCACCGTTGATGTGATTCCGGGTACACAGCCTATATTGAAAGCTCCTTACAGAATAGCTCCAACCGAACTGAAAGAATTGAAAGTGCAACTGCAAGAACTGTTAGACAAAAAGTTCATCAGGCCTAGTACTTCACCGTGGGGCGCACCTGTCTTGTTTGTGAAAAAGAAGGACGGCTCACTGAGATTCTGCATTGATTACCGTGAACTGAACAAGGTAACTGTGAAAAATAAATACCCATTACCGCGTATTGATGACTTATTTGATCAGTTACAGGGTGCTCAAGTTTTCTCTAAGATTGATCTCAGATCCGGATATCATCAGTTGAAAGTTAAACCAGAGGACATTGACAAGACTGCTTTTCGAACGAGGTATGGACATTACGAGTTTTTAGTTATGCCTTTCGGAGTTACCAATGCACCTGCTGCATTTATGGACCTTATGAACAGAATTTTTAAACCATTCCTCGATGACTTTATTGTTGTATTCATAGATGACATTCTGATTTATTCCAAAAGTATAGAAGAACATGAATATCATCTGAGACTTGCCCTACAGACCCTAAGAGAACAGAAACTCTATGCTAAACTGTCTAAATGTGAATTTTGGCTTGATCACGTTATGTTTTTGGGGCATGTTGTTAGCAAAGATGGAATTTCAGTTGATCCACAAAAAATCGAAGCGGTAGTAAACTGGCCTAGACCAACAAATGTGACAGAAGTCCGAAGCTTTTTGGGATTAGCTGGGTACTACAGAAGATTTGTCAAAGATTTCTCCAAAATTGCCTTACCGTTGACTCAATTAACTCAGAAGGGGATATCATTTGACTGGACTAACCAGAGAGAATCAGCTTTCCAAGAGTTGAAAACTCGACTAGTGACTGCACCTGTTCTTACCCTACCTTCAGGTACGGATGGTTTTACCATTTTTAGTGATGCTTCTCATAAGGGTTTGGGGTGTGTTTTAATGCAGAATGGGAGAGTTATTGCTTATGCTTCCCGACAACTGAGACCGCACGAAAAGAACTACCCAACCCATGACTTGGAACTACCCAAGCAATAACTCTCACGGGTTTGTAAAAAGGGATTGCGGATTGCCTATAAATAAATAGCCAGATTATTCTTGGCAGAAAAACTGATAGACCCAAAACTTGAATCTGTTTAGAGTACTTAACCTATTTGAAACACCTTTTGTGGGTTATGACAGATTGCTCTAACCATGAACACCGTTGAGAACCAACCCCCAACTATCGAGGACATATGTGTTGAAAATGAGCCGAATTGTACAAATCCCGTGATTGGGTGTCTTAAGAAACGATGCTTGTGTATTGTCCCATCCTGGTTGGTTTGACGCTATGGGGACTGATGATGGCAGATTGATTTGATTGTAAGCAGTACTGAACATTTGTCTTTGACTGATCAGAATATGTTTTGTAAGGGAGAGTAGTTGCTTCAATGTTATCAGATTTTGGGGAATCAGGTTGTAGTGAGTGGTATTATGTTTGTTTTGATGACATTCTTGGGGCGTCCTTTCGTGCTAGGGGACGTTAAGCCTATGTAGCACCTTTGTTGGGATATCTTTTTGCCACCGACGGTCTTGTACGGGTGGGTTTGACTAATCGATCTCAAGTCGGCCACCGACGGTTGTGAACGGGTGTGCTTTGATTCCGAGATGATTATTCTTTTGTTTTGTCCGGAATGTCATCCTTTTGTAATTTGTAGATGTTTAAACATCCAAGAACCTTTGAAAAACCCTGATTGTCCGTAAGTGCGTGAATTCAGTACGCTTTGTGAATAATTGCTCCGTGTCGTCATATTCTGTGATTGGGGCTTTGAGGATGTGTAAATTGTGTTTAACACGTGATTGATTGTTTTAGTATTACCTTTGACGCCATGGGGATTAGTATATGAATTGCCTTATGCTTTTGACGACTATCAGATAATGTGGGGAGACTCGATGGAACAGAGAATTGAATACTAAACTGAATTGGAAATCGTAAACTGTAAACGGTTGAATGAATTGAGAACACGTGTGTTATGTTAGAAATGGACTGCTTCAGTGCTATTGTACTTTACAATTGGTACTATGGGGATACATGAGTTACGTATGTCGTGTGGTGGATTGTTTCGTTGTTATCCTTGTTGACTCGGGGATTTGTGCTCGGATTCGCTTTAAATTCCTGAAGACTTTTGATTAACCTTGAATAACTGTGATGAGAAACTGAATTAAATACCAAATCGGATTATGAATTGCGGAACTATTGAAGAATGAATTGAACTTTTGTGACAAGGAAATGGACCAAACTCCTATGGTAAGGTTAGTTGACATTTGAAATAAAAATGTTGGCGACCTATTGTGAAGAAAGAAATTGTTGAATTTGTGCCTAAATGTTTTCGGTGCCAACAAGTCAAAGTTTAATAACGGATATTGGCAGAACTACTGCAATCTCTCTCTATTTCGGAATGGAAATAGGATATGTGACTACGAATCTCATTGTGGGGCTATCTTGAGCACTCAAGGTGTAAATCCCGTTTGGGTTGTTGTTTGAGGAATTACTTAATTTGCTCGTTTCCTCCCTGTGACATTTTCATATGATGCTGTAGACTAGCCACTGTTTCCATCAATAAGGTTGCTTGGTTGTATGGGATCCCAATGTCTATTGTTTAGACAGAAATCCGGAAATGTGTTTAAATCCTGACAAGCCTTCAAGAGGTAATGGGAACTGAATTGTGATTTAGCGCTACTTCCCATCCGCAAATTGATGTATAATCAGAAAGAACTTTTTTTTTGATTCTGGGAGAAATGCTCCAAATGTATGCTTTAGATTTTCGAGGAATTGGAAAAATCTATTCATCGTTGACAGACTTTGCTTACAATAACAGCTCACGCTCTAGTTTCAGTTTGGCACCATACAAGCCTTGTATGGAGGAAAGACGGGTCTCTGACTTTGAGAACAGAATGTTGCTTGATTTTGAGACTAAGTGAATGGCTATCGAAAATGATTGGAACCGTCGAATGAAAAGTGTTCCGAATTGTGTTCGACTAAAGGTAAATTAAGTTTGGAGGACCAAACTTCCTAAAGGGGGGAAGACTGTGATACCCCTATTCCGTAATTAGCTAATTAGTCCTTAATCTGAATATGATTATGTGTTTAGCATGATTTTGTGTGCCATTGTGTGATAATATGTGATTTTGAATTTCTATCTGTTCACCGTAGGAATATCTGTTTGAATAATCTGCTTTGGAAATTAAATTGAGGGCCTTATCGGCCACGTAACCTAAAATTGGTTACGCCATTGTGATTGGCATGATTGTTAGAACCTACGGTGAAATTTAATTAGAAATTTATTCGAGTCAGATTAAATTGATTTAATTATTAGTTTAGTACCCAATTATTTGATATTCATATTTTTTGGCTAGTGGGACTTATTTTAAATGGGCATTCTACACTCAATTCCCTTTTTATATTCATTTGGGCTGATTTCAACTCTAAGATGAGAGAGGGGAGGGTCGGCTATAGAAGGAAAAAGGGGAGAGTTGTACAATTTGGTTCAAGACTTGAATCTTTTGAAGATCTAGCTCTAGATTTGGCTAGAGCTTGAGTGTTGAAGCTCTTAGGTAAGTGAATTCATGGACTTTTGTTTGTAATCTGTAAGTTCAAAGTTGAAAATGTTAAAGAACATGAATTGAGTTGGTTTTGTTAAATTTGAAGTCTTAGAACACATGCATGTAGGAAATTGTTATGAATTTCCATATTTGAACACAATGTGTGTGTAATTGCTTTAAATGTTGCATGTTTGAGCCCAAAGGGGGATGGTCCATGTAAATTTGTAGTTAAAACTCATGTATAATCACCATTGGTATCATCTAAGTTGAGAATGGGAGCTAGACATCACATGCATGTACAATCTATGACGATAAGAGCTTTGAATGCATGAAGGTGTATGTTAGAATTGAGTTTGGTGTCAATTCGAGCCATGCATGTGTTAAATCCTTGAAATTGAGCTCCATGATGATGTGTTTTGGTGCTTACACCATGTTAGAACAAGTATATGTGAGATTTGAGCCATGAGATGCAAGATATGTTGGCTTAAAGGTCGAATTCGAACTCTAGAACACAATATGGAAATTTTATGTCCGCTCGAGCGGGGAACCTGCCGCTCGAGCGTTATTTTCGTGCTCCCAGCATTTTTGCAAAGTTGGATGTCCACTCAAGCGGGATATTTCACGCTCGAGCGAGGAGCTTTTGTAGACAGGCCTTCCGCTCGAGCGCCCTAACTCACGCTCGAGTGTAATTTTGAGGTAACCAGTACTTTTGCAGGCCTCTTGGGTCCGCTCGAGCGGGTGAGTCCACGCTCGAGCGGGGACCCTGTTTTCTGAAATTTTGTTCATGCGTTCTGTGTTTCGTTTTCCGTTCTCTTTCACTTGTAATCACTCTTAGGCATATGTTAAGCATTGTAAATGAGTTAATGAGATAAGAATAAAGCCTAAAGAGGAATATGTGAATTAAGGAACGGATTGAATTGTTAGTGACCCTTTTGTGTTCATGAAATGTGTAGGGTCAAGCTCCAGGGCAAATCCACAAGCCGATCACTGTGAGTAATATCGATATTTGAAAGCTTAGCAATGTTCAACTGTTTATTCCCTTATAAGCTTTATGAGTTACTAATTGGGATTGTGGACAAAAGTCTGACATGAACAAATGAATGGACCGAAGGTCGTTTCGATATGAATAAGTGGACCTAAGGTCGTTTTGATAGAAATAAATGGACCTAAGGTCGTTTTGAAATGAATGAGTGGGCCGAAGGTCGTCTTGACACGAATGTATGGGCCGAAGGCCGTTTTGACGTAAACGAATGGACCGAAGGTCGTTTTGACAGAAATGAATGGACCGAAGGTCGTTTTGATAGAAATGAATGGGCCGAAGGCCGTTTTGACATAAATGATTGGGCCGAAGGCCGTTTTGACATAAATGATTGGACCGAAGGTCGTTTTGGCACAGACGAATGGACCGAAGGTCGTTTTGACATGAATGAATGGACCGAAGGTCGTTTTGACATAAATGAATGGACCGAAGGTCGTTTTGACAAGACATGAATGAATGGGCCAGAGGCCGTTTCGACACGAAAGTGTAAATAGGCCTAAAGGCCAGTTTGATATGAAAGTTTGAAAAGGCTGAAGGCCAGTTAGACACGAGTAATGGTTTGACAATGAAACGAATGAATTGGGCCCGAGGCCGTATGATGTGTTTGGAACCACAGTTACTTAACTTACATATGTCTATGTGTGCATGTATTAGTTAGAAACGCAAATTGGGCCCGAGGCCGTTTGATGTATATTGTTCCAATGTATATTCTTTATTTGATATTATTCATTGGACTATCGCTCACGCTCATTCATGTGCTTGTAGGTGAGCCAAGAAAGGTCTAGACCTAGCCTCAGTGAACTCAGTATGGGACAATCGAGTTTTGGAGAGTCAGCCCTTGCGTCTCACGTACGAGACCCGTCTTCGCCCCTTGCTGTGTATTTATACTTTGTCATGTCGGCGAAGATTTTGCATCTATGGTATATAGTTTTGACGGGTTGACTTACGTTTGAATGATCCTGTCTGTACAGAATTTTATGTTGCTGTATCTTTTTGACGTGAGTTATTAACATGTTTTCGTATGGATTGTTATGATGTGCCATATAAGCACAGCTCTATGGACAAAGTTTTAAATTTGCTTTTGTTTGGCCCCTTTACTCTGATGAGTTTTGTCTGGTTTGATTTGAGGCCGTAGGTAATCTCACGATTACTGGCCGGTAATGGCCTTAACCCATGGGGGCGGGTTCGGGTCGTGACAGTCATAATCCTCCATAAATTCCATCCACCTCCGTTGTCGTAAATTCAAGTCTTTTTAAGAAAATAAATACTTTAGACTTTTATGATCGGAGAAGACTTCAAACTTCTCACCGTACAAGTAATGCCTCAAAATTTTCAAAGCAAAAATCACTGCTGCTAATTCTAGATCATGGGTGGGGTAACTTTTCTCATGAGTTTTCAATTGTTGTGAACCGTAGGCCACAACTTTTCCCTCTTGCATCAAGACATAACCAAGTCCATCCCTGGACGCATCACAATAGATAGTGTAATTCAAACCCCTTTCCAGAATTATCAAAACTGGTGCGGTAGTCAATCTAGTCTTAAGCTCTTGGAATGACTTTTCACAAGCCGCACTCTACACAAATTTGATACCCTTTCTAGTCAACCTAGTCAAAGGTGCAGCTAGTCTAGAGAAGTCCCTTACAAAACGTCGATAATATCCCGCTAATCCCAAGAAACTCCGGATTTCAAAAACATTCTTGGGTGGTTCCTAATCCTGTACGGCATTTATCTTTGAGGAGTCCATAGTCACTCCCTCTCTAGACACTACATGCCCCAAAAACTTCACCTCTGTTAACCAAAACTCGCATTTTTCAAATTTGGCATACAATTGGTGCTCACTAAGTAAACCCAGCACTACCCGCAAGTGAATCTCGTGTTCCTCTTCAGAGGTTGAATAAATCAAGATGTCGTCCACAAAAACGACCACAAAACGGTCCAAGTATTCCCGAAAAATTATGTTCATCAAATCCATAAAGGAAGCCGGCACATTGGTCAACCCAAAAGGAATTACAAGGAATTCATAATGGCCATAACGAGTACGAAAAGCCGTCTTCTGAATGTCCTCCTCTCGGACTCTCAACTGATGGTACCCCGACCTCAAATCTATTTTTGAGAAGTAACGAGACCCTCTAAGTTGGTCAAACAAATCATTTATTCTGAGTAGAGGATACTTATTCTTAACTGTAACTCTATTCAACTTGCGGTAATCAATACACAACCGTAATGACCCATCCTTCTTCTTCGCAAAGAGAGTCGGCGCTCCCCAAGGCGATGTACTAGGGCGAATGAAGCCCTTGTCTAAAAGTTCTTGGAGTTGAATCTTCAACTCATGCAATTCGGCGGGTGCAAATCTATACGGTGACATGGAAATCTGTGCCGTGCCAGGCACTAATTCAATGGAGAACTCGATCTCCCGATGAGGTGGTAAACTAGTAAGATGTTCTGGAAAGACATCCGGGTATTCACAAACTATCCTTGGTAACTCAACACGAGCCCCGTCACTTTTACTATCCAAGAGAGTTGTAACAAGGCTACTAAGCTTGCTCCTACTACGAGGGTCAACAACTGGCGACAAGGCTCTATCAACTCGGCTCCCCAGAAAATAGAAACAATCACCACCCAAAGTGCACACCGTAACTCTTTGACGGTAACAATCAATCACAGCTTGATAAGAACACAACCAGTCCATGCCTAAAATGACATCAAAACTCGACATATCTAGCAACACAAAAGCAAACGGAAGTCGACGTCCGGCAACTTTTATTTCACAATCACGACAACCCCGGTCTAAATCAACTGTACCCCCAATAGGTGACTCTACTCTGAGTGGAGGCACTAACCGTGCTACCTCTAACCTCAATGCAGAAGCAAATGCAGTAGATATAAATGAATGAGACGCACCCGTGTCTATCAATACATTAGCCAAAGAATTACACACAACAAAAATACCTCTCACAACTGAGGATTCTGGCAACTGCTCTGGCACGGTAATAGCATACACGCGACTTTGTAGCCCTTGATTAACTTGCTTCCCTCTCGGAGCATAGGCCTGTTGTACTGACTGAGCCGAAGTGGCTCTCTGATTAACTCGTGAAGCTTGGATTGATTGAGCCTGCTGGTGGCTCTGAGTCTACCTCGACCCTGATGCGCCAGATGCGGCCTCCCAACTGTGGGTAAGTTCTCTTCATATGCCCCGGCTGACCACACTGATAACAATTAAACCCTTGACCTTTATTCTGAGACTGAGACTGACTTTGAGATCGGTTAGGTGGTGGTAACATTAACTGCCCTCCTTCTTTCAGTGGACATGAGAAGGCTTTGTGACCCGGTTGGCCACATTTGAAACACGAGAAGCTACTCGATGCACTTTTTCTCGGACTCACACTAGGCAAAGGAAAAGTGGATCTAGATTTCTGTGGTTGGGACTGGGATGGATAGATGTTCCTGCTCTTCTTGTTCCGCCTATAGTCTCTTTGAGACTCTTGGCTCCTAGACCTCGAACTCCGAAGCCTCTCCTCCTCGGCTTGTGTAGAAATTTCTACGTGTGTTGCCGTCTCCACAAGACGGTCATATTCCTGAATCATATTTCCAACAAGCTTGAACATAATTTTTGTTTTCAATTTCTTTTCAAATTCAATGCAACGGCGCTCTTCTGTTGCCACCAACTCTGGTGCAAATCTGGACAAACTAGAGAAGACCGCCTCAAACTCGGCCACGGGCATGTCGAGTTGTTTGAGGTCTTTAAACTCTTGCCTCAATCTCTCCCTAGCAATGGGAGGTATGTACTTATCTTGGAAAGTAACCGCAAAGGCTTCCCATGTCGGCTCCACTCTACCCTTGGCATATTTCCACCATTGACCCACATCTCCCTTAAGGTAGTAACTTGCTAGAGTCACTCTTAGTTCACAATCTTCGATGTGAAGCATCTCAAATGTCTTAACAGTTTGTTCGAGCGACTCATCTGCTTTCTTGGGCTCGGGGCCACCATGGAACTTATCCGGTTTGGCCCGCAAGAACTCTCTAGTAAGGAAACTCGCCCTTGACTCCACGGTGTTCTCTTGGGCTTGATTCTCCACCCTCAACAAGTTCATAGACTCTCTTAAAGCCCTTGCCATTTCTCGAGCTAGGGCCCCCATTGTGGTTTGATCCGCTTGTCCCACCTGCTCGGCCACATTAGCTTGGCCTGCTTGCTCGGCCATCTTAGCTTGGCCGAACCCTTCTTCTTGCATCAAAACCCTATGGACCGGTACCTCATGCACACCTCAGCGAGCCCTACTGTAGACACCCCATTTTTGACCGCCCTTAAGACTTGGGCACCACTGATTGCTTATTTGATGGTGCAGGCTATCTTGTGCGAAGGTTTGATTTCTTCGGCAAGGAGAGTGTCAAATCCAAACCTCACACCCCATTTTTGGACCAAAACTATTTTGACCAAAAAGATTTTAGACCTTAAAACCCTCTCTTTCAAAATATTTTTGAAAATGATTCTACGATGTTCCGAGGCTCGCATTTTGTTAAATGTTGCGCTTTTCGGTAAACCGAGCAAGCACAAAGTGGAAATAAATAAAAGAGAGGTGAAATCTTTGAAAACTCTTTCAAAACACCTTACTTAGGGGTTTGGGGTTGAAGAAAATTGGAGCAGAGGGAAGAAACCAAGTTGGGGAAGAAGATGGGCATGAACCGTTAAGATAGAGAGTCGAGCAGCCCTTGCTAAATTGGGCCTATCCATTTGTACACTTGGATTTCAGCTATGAGGCCACCACCGTTGGAAAGAGGACTTCCGGGGCTTCATTTTGCACTCAAGAATATCGTAAAGCCGAGGCCAGATGAGGGAGATATGGCTGATTGAAGTTAGGCATCAATCCGATTAGACCGAAACTAAGCAATCTTCACTAAAAGAGAGATATCTCTTAGGACACATATAATTTTGATGTGAGGCTGCCACCATTGGAAAGCTTACTTTCGGGGCTTCAATTTAGGCACAAGAATGACCTACAAAGGAGTCCAGACGAAGGAGATATGCCCGTTTGAAGTCGGGCCTAGAAGTAGATTTTTAGTGGTCGGCCGGCTACCATCAGTGGACGGCCGACCACCACAAGTGGCCGACGGACATTTTTCTCCTTTTTAGCCTTGTTGGCCAACTTTTGGCACTTGTCGGCCACTTGTTCCCCTTACCGGCCACTTGAAGTGGACGGTCGGCTAGGGGAGGTGGCCGGCCGGCCACCTAAAATGGCCGACAACTAATTTTCTCCTTTTTCAGATATTTTCAGATCTTTTGAGCCAGCTGGTGAGCACTGAGGCTCATCTCCATACACGTGTATGGAGGGATTCAAGCAAGCTTTGGCTTGCATTTTCTATATAAGGAGAGGTCTCTCTCCCATTTTTGAGGTTCAGAATTTTGAGAGTAAAATTTTCTCCCTCTCCCTCTAGAATTCTCTCTCTCTCTCTCTCTCTCTCTATATATATATATATATATATTATGCTTGAAAGTGAGTTTGCTTCATACTTTTGCATACAACCCCTTAGCCAAACACTTCCACCTTGGAGCTGAGGTCCCTTGAAGCTTGTTTGGAGGTCTCAAGCTTGGTTTTAGCTTAGAAATTGTGATATTTTGCTGTTGTGCTTCAAGGGTAAGGACTTGTCCCTTTTAAGCTTTTTCTTAGTTCATTGTTGGACAAACTTTGTATGCTACTTTGAAGCTAGTTTTAACCTCTAAAAACTCTGTCTTTTAAGGTTCTAAAATAGTGGTTTAAGTCTTGTTTGGTTAGGGGGGTGGTTCCCCCCTTTGCTCCTTGGCTTGTAAAGCTTTTTAAGCCTTCTTTCAAAGCTTTTGAAACCCCCTTTTCTTGGCCTTTTAACCACTGAATTCCAGAGGAATTTCAGTGGTAGAAAGTTGGTTTTGAGGACCAAAATAGGAGGGGGTGGTCCCCCCTCCTCATATCTTGTTTGCATATGTAAATGGCCTTGTATTTGAGCATGCTTTTTTACCTTTTTGCAGCCTAGTTCAAGCATGTTTTTAGCCTTATTTTAACATGTTATAACTCTGTTTTTGGCTAGTTGGAGCACCTCTTGTTTGCTTCTTACACTTATAGTGTAATTTTGCTCACTAGCCTAGTATGCTTAATGAGTTAGCCTATCATTCTAGCTTGTGTTAGCTCAACTCCAGCACAATTTTGCTACTGATTTAGCATGCTTTAGCTCTGTTTTGGGTGGTCTTGGTCATATGTGCTTTGCTTTGTGTAGCTATAGTGCAAATGGCCTTTACTAGCTTTGAGTTTTAGGGCCTCTAGCATGCTTTGCTTGTGATGTTTGCATGATATAGCATCATTTTGCATGTGATTTTAGAGCATATATAACTGTCACACTCTCACATATCCCATTATTTCATTGCTTTTGAGAGTCGTGCTTTGTGTCTTGTTTGTGAGCCAACATGCGAGCATGTTTTTCTTGCCTTTTGTGCCTAAGTTTCAGCATGTTTAGGTCACTGATTTGGCATGATTAAGCTCTATTTTGAGCTGGTTTGATTACATGAGCTTTGCTTTATATGCTTGTAAGTGCAATTGTGCTAAATTGCCTAGCATGTGCTATTGTTTTGACCTCTTAAGATAGCTATTCTTAGCTTGTTTCAAGCATGTTTTGGAACTCTATTTAGGGTGTTTTAGGACTATTTTGGATTGTTGGTCCTTTTGAGCATTGCATTGCATGCCTCTAGTGTTGTGTCCTTCACTAGTTTCAATGCTTTTGGCCTTTAACATGTTGTGCATGTGTTGTTTGCATGTTGTTGTATTATATTTCATGCCACTTTAGCACTGAAATTCTGCAACCTCCCTCATTTCTTTATTTTTCCTTTTGCTTTGAGCATTGGTTGGCCTATGGTTGTGTTTAAGCTTGATAGAGTTCGTGCTCAAATGGCTTTAACTCTCTTTTGAGGGTTCCTTCTAGCCAAAGACATGATCTCTCTCATGTCCTAAACCATCCATTGGTTGACCTCTCTCGCATTAGAGGACAATCACTTGGGACAAATTGGTTAAAGAATGGCTTGGCAAAGTAAAATGTGTAAACAAAATCAATCAAGTAAAATGTGAACAAGATAAGCATGTTGTGTTGCATTGCATGTGTTTGGATCGGACGTTAATCCAAACACGAGAAATATGGGACGTTTCATACTTAAAGTGATGAAACGTATCACATTTCTTGGTCGTTGTCACCCTTGATCATGCATGATAGGGTGATGGCTATTTGAGTCTTATATGCGCATTCAAAAAACTTGTACAAGCTTGGTTCTTTGGCCATCATGCATGAAATGCTTGATTGGTGGCTTGAGAGCCAAGTGCCATACTCTTTTGAGCTTGAGACATGATAAGGAGGGTGGCAGTACACACATTCCCCTGCAAATACACTGCTATGCCTCTGTTGTTCTCTGTTGTAGCAAAATCAGAAGTTTGGAAAAACAGGTGGCCGATCGGCCACTTGAGATAGCCGACCGACCACATGCACTAGCCGACTGGCCAGTTGAAGTGGCCGGCAGCCACCTTTTGTGGCCGACCGGCCACCAGTCCATTTTTGAGCAAAAGTGTTCCTTTTTTGAGGCAGAGGCAATCTGGAAGTTGATTCAATGTTCAGAGATCACAACAAGTGCAAACAGAGGCAACCGGTGGCAAGGCAATGGATTTTCAGGAGGAAGCTAACCGAGCATGCATATCTCCCTCGCTTGCGAGGCCACTTTATCGCTTTATTAGCTAGGTGTAGCTGATTATTACATATATTGTAATTAATTAGTTTAATCTGTGTTGTAATATTTTAATTAGCTTAGAATTAGCTAGTTATTCAATTGGTTTGTAATAATTAATTAGCTAGAATAGTTAATTAGTTGATTTGTAATAATTAGCTTAACTTAGTGTAGCTTAGCTTATTCATTCAAACCCTCCTTCGAGAGGGCACAATGTTGTAATAAGGGTGCGTGTGTGTGTGCATGTCTTCCAACCTCACGTCTTTCTTCCTTTTACTTAACCGCTTTCGATGGTTAGTTTTAGGGCACGTTTTGATTAGCATACCTTATGCTTGCATGATTGCATCATTCATTTGTCTTGCATGCACCGGGCTCGACGCATCATTCAAACTGCATTGTATTTCAATACTTATTTGAATACGTGTTTCAAAGCATGTTATCAAATTGTTGCATTTATATGCCATCTTAGATAGTCGAGCCTATTAATGTCATGTTGCATGTGTTGCATTAGGCATTCTGTATAGTTAGGATCATGCATTGTTTCTAACTAGCTTCTGTTTTTGCTCGAAGTACACTGTAAGTGTTACACTTTAGCATACTTGCATGCTTTTGAGCGTTGCCATAATAGCATGCTTGCCATGAGGCTATTTGCTTAAGTGATTAACTGCATGAATGCTTATGGATGAAGGCTTTGTTGCTTGAATTGGGACAATTCGATGATTGTGAGTTTTAAGCCCACTTTGCGAAGTGGCAAAATCATGTTTTAAGCCTACCCGAGGGTGGCAAATCTGCGCTTTAGCCCACTTGAGGTGGCACTTTCAAACCATTTTCGAAAACAAACATGAGTTGAGTTGTTCCAATTCTCGCGACTTAGTCTATACTTGTATGCTGTGCGCATCACGTAAAATTAGCTAATAACTGGGATAAGAACACATGTGGTTATAAAACAATATATTATGCTTAGTAGAGGCCGATCCTTTGATCGGGCGAGTGGGGGTGTTTCTTTCAGGACCTTCCCCTCTCGTACCCAAGTTCCCGAGCCGAGGTAACTTTGGTAATGACGGACATGTGGCCTTTGGCAAGAGTCAGGGTTTCCTAAATTTCTCAAAATAAAATATTTGGGTGGCGACTCTGTAATTTGGCAAAGTAGTCCAGTTTTGGCATTATTTGATTCAAAACAATTCGAGCCTTCTCTGAAAGAGGGGCGCGCGAAGAAAGTCGAGTCCACACCTACCACGCCTCCCATTTCTACCACCACGGACTTGACCCCTTCCTGACATCCTATAAATGACAATAGAATTAATTTAGCACACTAACCCACACGTGGCCGCAACTTGCCTTACACGTTTGATCACAATAATTCTATATATTTTTCTACCATATAACAATTAAATTTCACTCCAGATAAGCACTTAGTCATGTAAACACATACGGATTATACTCTTATGATGAGATTCGTCCCACGAAAAACTAAGAATTCTTAGTAGAATGAGTATTGATCAAGTACCCTTCTAATAAGACTTCAAGGAATTTAACAGGCGCAAACAACATCCCAAAAGTCCAATCCCATACCTATTTAGTCACATAAGCATGTTATCACATAGTCACAAAATGCATAACACTTCCTAAGCATGCTAAATGAACCCATTGTGGTTAAACAACCATTTCCAACGAGCTCCAAGTATTCAAACCCGGTAGCTTTGATACTAAGTTGTAACGCCCAAATTTTTATACCCAAATGATAATACGATAACCATGGTTCTTTCAAGGAAAACCGAATATAAATCTCCAAACTTACATTACATGATACAATAATTCTTCATGCAATAATGCATTAATCCAACAACAAGTAAATAAACAAATAAATACCCCCAAGGGTTTACAAGTTTCCAAGACTTGAGCCTGGTTACACAAAACGGTTATTCAAACCCACACATATACAGCCCTTGGCTTACACACAGAGTCACAGCAAAATGAGAGTCTCGTACTCTCAACACACATTTCCTCGCCTTTAGTTAGGCGGCATCACCACATTTTTTTCTGAACAAAAATCCCGTAGGGTGAGCATAAAGCCCAGTAGGAAATCTTTAACAAAATATATACATTTTATACAAGTCTCAAGAGATGAAATGCACATGCCATGCTATGCCCTTTTGAAAGAAAATCACATCTTTATCTTTGAAAACCATCATGCTCAATGATGTCATGCAATTTCAATTCTTCAAAACTTAACAATTCATTTCAAGAGCGGTAAATACGACTTTGATAATCCCTAGGTCGGTGTCTGCAAGTAGACTATACAAGTACTACTAATTTGTCATTTTTACCAGTATTAACCGAAAGGCTCGACACCTATCCGCGCGGGTTTTCGGTCTTTTACCCTGGACTCTCAGACCAACTTATTTAATATCATCTATACTACCTATCAAGACTTACCAATGTGTTTGTCTCAAAACCATTCCATGAAAACTTGTTTTTCAACATTCTTTTCTCAACGCAAGTTTTCAAATCAACTTTCAAAGTTTAATGTAATCAAATGAATTGATATGCCAATAACACAAGACGAATATAAATACTGTTATTCCAATTCATCATCCAAGGAATAACACAATGCCCTCTTCTCAAGTATCCTCAACAATTAGTCATTTCAAGACTATTTCAACGTTATGAACAATAATTTCCAAAATGAACAATAATTCTCATATTCCCTGAAATTCATCATTTATATAAATATAAATAAGAAATTTTCCAAACATCCATTTATTTTTATACACAAAATAAATATAATAATATCATTCATGGATTTTCAGTTTCTAAAAAAATCCCCAAATTCTAGGTTTTCTCACCAAAACTATACAACTCAAATCTTTTGAAAGAAAACTTTCCAAAATCATATTTTCTTCAATCAACGAAGATCAAAACCCATAAGATCATTTTAAAAGAATAAGAGACAAACCCATTTTCAAAATCGTTCAATTTCTTGAATCAACAATCAATTTTCAAAGGCTATCAAAGGATGATTTCGAAAATCATTTAGATCTTGCAAAAATATATATATAACTCAAAGAAAATCCCTACATCAAGTTTTGAAGAAGAAATGAGATGAAACCCCAAAATTTACGGTGTCGAAACTCGATCTCCACCGTACACAACGAAGCCCTCGGGAAGTTACACAACTTTGATGAAGAACTTCGGTCTAACTCCCAACGGATTTGGAGGAATCAAAGAGAGAAGATGACTTCTAGAGAGAGAAGCTCTAGATATGGAAATTTTGGAGAGTTTTAGAGAGAGAGAAAATTGAAAAAGTGATATGAAATCTTCCCTTACGGACTGATATAACATGGTCCACTCGAGCGTGAAATACACTTTCCCGTAAGCAATTTCGAACGCATTTTGCATTTTTGGTTTCGGCGAGCTGACCGGGAAGCTCGACTCCCGTAAGTTGACCGAGTCAAAATCGGGATCGCTACGCTAGATTTCTCTTCTCCTATATAAAGGAATCATGTATACATTTTTAAAACACTCAATACAATGCGCTCTCTCTCTCTCTCTCTCTCTCTCTCTCTCTCTCTTAGATAAGAATAATATTTTTTGTGTTATAATTTGCATTTTGTATGCAAAATGCAAATGAGATCACCAGATAAATGAATTATTGTTCTACAAATTTAATACGTTCATCATATGATTCACACATGACTTGATTTTATGTAAATTCCTCACAAAATTCCAACAAAAAGGGTTGCATATAACAAAATAATACTTTGTAGTGGTTAACTGTTGAGTTTTGAAGTTCATGAGGGAAAAGTACAAATGAGTTATGGTTTAAGTGGGTTTATTGTAATTTATCTAAATTATTTAGTTAATTTGACTTCATGTGGATCCTTTCAATAATTTTTTAATAACTCGGTATCTGGTTCGGTGAACCAACTAACTCCAAGTACCAATTCCACCGTCTATTAGTAAGGGTCTAAATTAAAGTCAGGACAAACCACAATATGAATCAGCTCTCCTTTCAATAATAGGAGATGGTGATATGTTTTATATTGATATGTGGACACACAGTTCACTCTAAATTTTTAGGAGTTTTATGTCTATACAAGAAAAAAGTATATATAAAAAGAAAAAGAAAATCATATATTTTTTTACTAATTCTAAAACATTTTCCAACTTTTGTAGGAGTACTTATTTTGAGAACAATTTTCATCCAATTTTAATACATATTAATACCCATATTACCGTTTGCCAAGTTTTTAAATCAAAATTCACCTTCTTTCGTATACGCTTGCATTATTATTATTATTATTATTCTAATGGTATGGTTTCCGCTGTACAATAGCAGATTAGTCTACATCTATTCTATATATTGATATTGTCAACACCAGTTTTGATGACTTGAAAGCAATCTATATATATAGATATATAAGAAAAGTGAGATTTTTAATGACAATGCTTTGTGAAATTCAAAATTCTCATATTATTTTTTTTTAAGAATTCTTATTTTTTAAATAATTATAAAAATCTTCTATTAGTTAGCTTTATAGAATCATTTTAAAAAATAGTAATTAATTCATTTGTATCCTTGATTTATGACTTTCAAATGGAAAGCATACTATCAATTTCAAAATTTGAAATTGAAATGGATAAAAGATTTTAAAAATATTTTAGATATAAAAGATTAGTTTGACTCTAATTCAAATTCTTTCGTCAGATTTATATCTCACCCAAAGATATTTCACAAAAAATTAAACTTATAAATCTCAAAACCCAACTTCCATAACAATATGAAATTAGGCAAAAAAATTGGAGAAGAAAAGGAATCCTGGGAATTAAACAAGTGATTTGACTAATTATGCAAGAATTTTGACATCTTCTTGAAAAGAAACATTTCTTCAAAAAATAAAAAATAAAAAGAAACATATGTTTGAAATCTCACATTGTGTCTTTTTGTTCTCTTTTTTTCTTTTACAGATTTTTTTCTTTATTTTAGTTTTAGTTTATTTGGTGTTGTTATTATTATTATTATTATTATTATTATTATTATTATTATTATTATTATTATTTTGGCTTCATAATCTAATTGTTGAAATTATAATAATGTAGTAGATGTGATTGTGCCTCCAAAATCTATTGTTCATTTCTTAAAATTTTACAAGTATAATGTAAAGAAAAAAGTAGCAGTGGTAACGAAGGGCTAAAAGACTAATGCAAAAAGTAATATTTTGCAAAGCAATTGAAATTCACACATTTTATTTTGAGAAAAATTTTACTAATCGAGAAGAGCATTTGGAATACATTCATGAGTTTGAATGAAATTTTTGTTCAATCCCATTTACATTTCATTATATTTTTTCTTCAATTATATTAATTTATGTGTTCCATTTTGTTGTAATATATAAGGAGAATGCTCGATTTAAATCCAAATATAACTAAAATTAATTATGTAACTATATAAAGTTTTTGCTTACATTGTTATTTTTTTTTATTTGAGATCTTCATCGGTTTAAATTTGTTTCTTTGCATAGATGTAGTGAGTACACTAATTAAGTAGATCTTTAAATGACATGTTTCTTTTTTGCAACAAAAAGTCCTCTACACAAAGGAGCATTTCAAGTGAATGCATCTCAAATTCCTTAATAAACACACAAATAGACTGCGTTGTTTTTAACTCATAATAGTCGATATATATATATATATATATAACGAAAACCAATTGTAGACAGGGTCTTTTGGACCCATTTGAAGAACAAAAACTCAAGATACATATTTTTTACTTAATTATTATTTAATAGTTAATTTTAATTATGTTATTGAATGTCATGTAATTTTTAAACAGATTGAATTCAATATGTGATTATGACGGCTTGGGTTAGACCCGACCCTTTCATGTTCTTGGGTTCGGGATCCGATACTATTTATTGTTGTCTATACTTGTTCTTATCTTGTTATTATTCAGATTTAGTTGTTTGGAGTTGTTGGTTGTTTGGCAAACAAATTGGGAGTTAGTTTTTTTAAGAGAGTTACTGCATGTTTCTTTTCTTGTTTGCTCGAGTGATGCTTTTGTCACTCGAGTGGTCTTTGAGTTCTCTCAGTACTTTTACAGGTCTGCAAAATTACTAGGAGCAGGTGATCTTCGCTTGAGCGGTCCTTTCTTCACTCGAGTGGTCTTTTGCAATTTGCAAAACTTCTGGAAAGGGATCATTATGCGTTCGAGCTGTGTTTTGGTTGCTTAAGCGATGTGACTTATTTGTTTCTGACGCTCGAGCGATAGTTTGGTCGCTCAAGTGGTCTATGCATATATCAGATCGGGGAAAGGACTTTTTTGTCACTTTTTCATTCATCTCTCTCTCTCTCTCTAAAATATTTCTAAACCTAATTTCCTCACTCTCTCTTTAGTTCTTGCATAAAACCCTTCCATGCACCCTAATCCATTGATTCCACCACCATAGTGCTTTGGAGTAAAACATAGAGCTCATGGATGAGATCAATCTAATCGGAGAAGATTTCATTTTCGATTCCACCAAACTTCAACACTTGTTCTTTTCTTCTTCTAAGTCTTAAAGTGTGGATTTCTTTAACCTTCTTGGATGATTCTTAGCTTACTTATGTGCTCCTTGTCAAGTATTGTGAGTTGGGAGATGGGGGTTTGATTTAGGGTTTGGGTTTTGAAATGTAAAAAGAGGGATTTTCAAAATGGGTTATTGAGAAATGTTGTGGAAGTGTGAATACTGTTGAGTTGTGTTGAGATGTTGAAAATTCCTTTTTTAAATGTGTTTTTCAAAGAAAATGATGTTTTATTAGAAAATCATTGATGTTCGTTTTATGGAAGAATAGAAAAAGATGCTGGATTTGAAAGGATAAAATGAATATATTTGTTGATGATGAAAGTGGAGTTGGATATATATATATATATAATATTATTACTCTCATTTTGAGATTTATGAGATTATATCTGTTGTTGAAAATTTATCCATTGAATAGAGATATCTGTTTTGGATTATCGGTGAAGGATAGTTTTGATTGTTGTAGAAATTGCATGAGGGTTAGATTAATTGAAACTAATTATTCATACATCTTGCATTGAGCATTGTTTCGTACTTAAACATTGAAAATATATTGCTTTGAGAAAATGAGATGTATACATTGGTAAATCTGGTTAGGAGACGTGGTTGTGGTTTGTATTGTTAGCCTGTGTGTTCTTAGTGAAAGTCCAGAAACCCGCGCGATTAGGTGTCGATCCTTTCAGTTAGTACCGGTAAAATGGTTTTGGTAGTGCTTGTATAGCCTACTGGCAAACACGTACCTAAAGATTTCCAGTGTTTTATATCCACTGCCCTATTTTCTGATATTAAAAGAATTGTATTATGAATTGATATACATATAAGTATAATGTTTGGCAAATGGCATGCATATATGTTTACTATACGACTTTGTTAAGCTTCATACATTGTGTTCAAAAATTTCTACTGGGATTTAGCTCACCCTACATGGAAAATAACTTTCAGGTGCTAATGATATGCCTCCACCAAGGACGTAGCTTGGAAGGACTTGGAGCCGAGAGTTTCTTTTTGTTTCTTTTGTGTAATTATTTTATACAAACCTTGGGCTTTCTATGTTTTGAGTTTAACTCACTTTTGTTGTACCCAAGCATTAACTTAGAAAGATGTAGTCACTAGGGTATAAACTTATATGTACTTCCTTTTGTTCCAATTCATTTAAACATGTCATATGCTATAGATTCAATATCTATGATTTATGAATGTACATATGCATATGCCATCTTTGGTACAGTAACAAAATATTGATGAAGGGTTAATTTTATATAAATTGCTGCTTTTCTATTGAATATCATGTCTTTTGTTGTTATTATTTTGAGGCATTACAACTTGGTATTAGAGCTACCAGGTTTGAATACTTTGGGATCATAGGACGTGATTTTTACCACAATAGGTTTATCTCGCTCGATGATATTAGAAATTGTTAATCCTATAGTTTGATTTTGATGATGGCTAAAATATTATGACATAAATTGTGATTTTTTAATATACACTTTTTACAATCATTTGATATGAAATATGAAAATAAAATTTATCTTTTTGATATAGACTGCACCGTTTTAAAAATAACTAAATTTATTGTGCATCTTTTGAATACTTTAATTTAATAAATAAATAAATAAATAAATAAAAACAATTCAAATCATTTTCACATATTTTCTTATTCAATTTCATCCTTTGATTGATTTGAAGTGTTTCTTGGCAAGAATGATGCAAATCCAAAAGGCTAATGAATTCAAATGGAAGAAAAATAGAAGGAAAGATGAGCCTACCTAGAATCTCTTTGCAACGACTAGTTTTTCTATGGCTATAAAAGAAGGTTTGTAGAGAAAAGAAAAGACAAAGAACTGGTGAATAATTGTACATGATATTCAAGAATTCTTAAAACATTGCGTTGTGCATTTTCATTGAGCTATATAATTTCTTTGAAAGAAATTTGTTGAGTGTTTGAGCTTTTATTTTAAAAGGATTTCCAATCCCTTATCATTTTTCTTGTAAAAGAGAGTTATATTTTTGTGAGTGATTTTTTTAGATATAATCACTGAGGTTAGGTGTGACTAGCACCGGATTCACAACTAGTTGGTTGGAGTGATCGGAGTTGATTAATTATTAAGGTTCACTTGCACCTGTAAAGCTAGGAGTGTAATTTCTATTTGACGAATGGTGAAGAAATCTCAGGGAGGATCTTAAGGAGTGGACATAGGCTTGGTTTGAGCCGAACCACTATAAATTTTGTATTTGCTCTCTCTTCTCTTCCTTTGCTTAATTTATTTTTATTAGTCTTATTTAAATTGTTTCATATTTATTTCTCATTTGGATTAAATTTTAATTTATTACTCATTTTTATTGTTTCATATTGTTAATTGTTTATTATTTGGATTAATTTTTTAATTTAGTAATTTATGTAGAAACCCAATTCACCCCCTTCTTGGGTTGCTTTCTGGGTAACGATTGGTTTCAAGGCAAGGGCTCTAGTATTTTTTTTTTAACAATCTTAGAATTGATCAATGGAAACCATTATAGGAGCATAAATTATTGATGGTCACTCACCTTTTAAGCCTCCATATTTTTCTGAAATTAATTATAGTTATTGAAAAAATATAATGATGATATATATTCAAGGTACAGACTATACGGTATGGAAAATTATTAAAAATAGTCCAAATATTCATTTCAAAATTGTAGATACAAAGAATGTCCCTAAAACATAAGATGAATGGAATGAAAATAATATTAAAAGTATTCAAGAAAATGCTAAAGCCAAACATATAATATATTGTGCACTTGATCCTAATGAATTTAATAGAATTTTTGCATGTGACATTGCTAAAGAAATTTGGGATAAATTAGAAGTCACGCATGAAAGCACAAATCAAGTTAAGGAGTCACGTATTAATATACTTGTTCATAATTATGAATTATTCAAAATGAAATATGATGAATTGTTTTTCTAAATGTTTACCAGATTTACTAATATTACAAATTCTTTGAAAAATCTTAGTAAAGTATATATTAACAGTGAAATGGTAAGAAAAATTCTCAAGTGCTTACCAAAGAATTGAAAACCGAAAGTGATGGCCAACCAAGAAGCCAATGATGTTAACACACTTGGTTTAAATGAGCTTCTTAGGTCATTAATGACCCATGAGATTTTGATGAAGACCGACGATGATGACAATGACAAGAAGAAGAAAGGAATCGCATTCAAAACATCAACTCAAGAAAAAGATGAAGACGACAACAACTCAAGTGATGAGGATGGTGACATTGCCATGGTCACTAAAAAGTTCAAAAATTTAATGAAAAGTGATAAACAACTTAAAAAAAGATTTCACAAAAAATCATTAATAAAGATGAAGAAAAGAAAGATCAAATAAGCTATTATGAGTGTAAGACATCGGGTCACATTAAATATGTGTCACGACCCAAACCCGCCCCTATGGGTTTAGCACCGTAACCGGCCAGTAATCCGAGATTACCGAAGGCCTGCTTAACAGTAAGACAATAAAACAGAGTACAGGGGCATGGCGGAAGCCAAAACAGTAAATAAACAATGTCCAATGAGCTGTGACAGTCTGCATGCAAAAAAAGATTTTTCATACATATATACAGTCAGTGACAAAACAGTATGTACATTATATACAATCATTCAGAATAGGGACCTAATCCCTATTAAACAGTACAGTACTATCAGTCTATACAGTCATTACAAAAACAGAACAGAAGGGGGGAAAACTAAAACACCCCATAGCCTTAGCTAGACAGGCTCGGAACCTCGCAGTGAGGCACAGTAGTTGGCTTGACAAAACTGGAGTTTACCCTGACGCTCCTAGCCGCGGTCTGGTGCCTGAACACCTACATATATCTATGAGCAGTGAGCTAAAGCCCATTGAATAACATAAAGCGTAAAGGGGTTTAGAATGAATGTCCTTACAGTAATGAAAACAGTTCATTTCAATTAGTATATCAGTTGTTCAGTACAGTAAACAGTCATATGTGGTACATCCATTAGCATAACAGTAAATAGTAGGTCTTAAAGACCGAACAGTCAATGAGGGCCATCAATCAGTAAACAGTAGTGGTTCCAACGAGGGAACCGACAGAGATCTCTGTAACAGTAACAGTAGTTGCTAAGGATGCCACAATACAGTTCAGAATATAGGACATACATTCATTCAGTTAACAGTATCAGTTCAGAAACAGTACAGTTTAATTGTTCAGAAGATAATCATTTTGAACATATCTTTACACAGTTGTTACTCACAGAGTTCTGGGCTACAGTAAGCTAGAGCGTCTCCTCGGAAGCCAACCCTACACAGTAACAGATCGAACACACACTAAGCTACACAGTTGGGAAAGATAATAACTTAATCCGTAATTGCCTCGGTGTGTTCTACATCTATATCCTCATTAAGATGTCTTAAATTATGCCTAAGAATGCCTAGGATGGGATGAGGATGCAAGGATGTATTCAGAAAACATTTTCAGAATTTTCAGTGAAACAGGGTCCCGCTCGAGCGTAGGTTACTCCGCTCGAGCAGACCAAAAAGTACTGGATAGGTGAAATTCACGCTCGACGCCTGCTCGACGCCCGCTCGAGCGTGTCACCCAATCCTCCGCTCGAGCGTACATTCCTCCGCTCTAGCGGACTGATGAACAATGCAAAGTATTGGATGCTCGAATTCCCCGCTCGAGCGGGAGTGCAAAATCTGAAAAATCCAATTGCACCTCCAAGCCAAAAACCAAGTTTTTGATGCTCCAAAGTCAATCCTCTTGGGCCTATTTTCTGGGAAACATTTGTAAACACATAGAACAACATGATTCAAAGCTCAATTTGAGAAATCAAAGCCCAAGGGTGTTTAATTAAATCCATTTTCAAACCCAATTTTCATGAACATGAACAACATGCAAACATGCATGAATCTAAACCATTCAAAGGCTTCAATGCTTGCTCAAATGGGCTAATTCTTTTCAAAATAAGATGAAATCATGGACTTAAACATAAATATGAGCATGTATGTAACCTTTTGCCATGAAAAACAACTCAAAACTCTTCAATATACACATGCATGCATGGAATGAGCTTCAATTCAACATGCTAGAACTAAATCATGCTTTAGCTCTACAATTTGACATGAATCATGCAAGAATCAACTTAAATACACAATGGAGAAGGTCAATGATCTACCTTAGGTCTTCAAATGCAAGTCTAGAAGCTCAATTGACAATCTACACTTCAATTTCTTCAAGATCACCAAGTAATGCTTAGATGAAAACAATCTTCTATGTCTCTCTCTCACTATGGTCGGCTAGAACTCTCAAATATGGCTGAGGAAATGTTTTGTGCAATGCAAGATTGGGTCTCTCAATGTTGGTATAGTGGTCCACTAAGGGGTAGTTTGGTAATTAAGGCCAACTCTTGAAATTAGCTTATTTTAATCTAATTTAATCATACCAAATCAGTTTTCAGATAATTACACCATAAAATCACATAAAATCTAATTAACACAGAACATCAATCAATTTCAGATTCGGCCGCCGATAAGGCCTTCAATTTGTAGTTTAAACATAAAAATGTGAACAGATAGTCAAACAGTCAAACAGATAGAAATGCATTTAAACAGATGTACTCAATCAATTCGGTTTCAGTTTTCAGTGAATCAGTTCAGTATTTCAATTACTTCAATTATCAATCACAATCAGTCTCAGTTTAGCCATAATCGGTAATTAATCGGTAATCAGTGTGAGGGTCATTACAATATGATTGTCCCAACATAAAGAAGATGAAAGAAAAGAAGAAGAGCAAAAAAGCTATGACAGCATGGGGAGAAAGTGACTACAGTAGCTAAGATAGCGAATCAAGTGACTCGGAAGTGGCAAATCTTTGCTTCATGGGGATTGAAGATGGTGAGGTAATCCAAAACTTTATATCCCATGAAGAATTGCCAGATATTGTTGAGGAACTTCATGAAAATTTTCAAAAGATAATTTCAAAAAATTCTACTATTAAAAAATCAAATACTTTGCTTGTCAATGAAAATGAAAGTTTGAAAAAGGAAAATGATTTGAAAAATTCTTTAAATGATTTGAAAATTAAAAATAATTCTTTAAAAGAAAATATAGAAGATTTAAATAAAATAATTTTTAAATTCACACAAGGAAAATAAAATTTAAATCAATTACTTGGAAATCAAAGATGTGTTTTTGACAAAGTGGGTATTAGATACAAATCTCACAAGAAACAAACTTTTTATAAAAATTTCTTTGTTAGAGCTTGCTCATCTAGTCGCTCACATATTATTTGTCATTATTATTTTAGAAAAGGGCACTCATTTTCATCTTGTCCTTACAAGAAAAATTTATTAGGAACAAACATGAGATAGGTTCTAAAATCAAGTAATTCACAAACTAACAGTCACAGACCCAAGTAGATATGGGTACTAAAATCAAATACTTGATTTTTTTATAGGTGTGCTACAAGGCAAAATCTGGAAAAGGAAAATGGTACTTCGATATTGGATGTTCAAGACACATGACCGGAGACAAATCGACGTTTACTACCTTATCTCTAAAAGATGGTGGATGTGTAACATTTGAAGACAATAATAAAGAAAAAATCATCGGTGTTGGTAGTATTGGTAAGAAGCCCTTTCCCATTATTGAAAATGTTTTACTTGTTGATGGATTGAAATAAAATTTACTTACTATTAGTCAATTGTGTGACAAGGGAAATAGAGTTATCTTTGAAAAATCTCTTTGCAAAATAGAAAATCTCAAAGATAATAAGACTTTATTTGTTGGCCACCAGCATGATATTGTTTATGTTTTTAATTTTTTTGATTTATTATCTTTTAACATTACATGCCTCTCTGCACTTAGTGATAATAGTTGGTTGTGGTATAGAAGACTTGGTCATGCATGCTCACATGGATTTAATTTCAAAACTTTCTAAAAAGGATTTAGTCATTGGAACTTTCAATTTTTTTTATTTTTTTTTTGAAAAAGACAAATTATGTGATGCATGCCAACGAGGAAAACAACTTAGAATTTCTTTTAAATCAAAAAATATTATTTCAACTTTTAGACCATTGCAACTATTACACATGGATTTAATTTGTCCTTTAAGGACACTTAGTCTTGGTGGCAAATAGTACATTCTTATTGTAGTTGATGATTTCTCTAGATTTAAGGATAAAGCTTTTCCAAACTTTTCAAAATTATCTAGGAAGCTTCAAAATGAACAAGGTTTTGTTATTTATTTTGAAAATTTTTGTAATGAAAATGGTATAGACCATAATTTTTCGGCTCCTAAAACTCCTCAACAAAATGATGTAGTTGAGAGGAAGAATAGGACTCTAGAAGCTATGGCTAGAACCATGCTTTTTGAAAATTCTCTACCAAAATATTTTTGGGCCGAAGCCATTCATACTACTTGCTACATTGTAAATCGGGCTATGATTAGACCCATTTTGAAGAAAATCCCGTATGAGCTATGGAAAGGAAGAAAACCAAAGTCATTTTCATGCCTTTGGGTGTAAATGTTTTATTTTGAACAACTTGGAAAAATTTGATTCTAAATCTGATGAAACTATTTTCCTTGGTTATTTTCCAACAAGTAAAGCATATCGTGTGTTTAACAAACGAACTTTAATTGTAGAAGAATCGTATAACGTCCCGAAATAATTAACATTAACTCAACTCTTAATTGTGCTACAATTGATTAATAATCTCATAATTTCTATTTATTATACCTTTGATCAGTACAAAAGATGACATATGCAATATATATTCACCAATTCTAGATTTTGAATCTATAGCATATGACATGGATACAAGTGTAAAAAGAGAAATAAAACCAAGTAATGAAATGCTTTAATGGTTACAACTTTCTAAGGCGATGTTTGACTACAACAAAATGTGTTTAAACTCAATACAATAACGCCCTGGGCTTAAACAAAAATAATTACATCAAGAAACCAAAAATGAAGCCTTAAGCCCTAAGTCCTCCCAAGCTACCTCATTGGTGGAGGCATATCAACAGCACCTGAAAGTTGTTGTATACATAGGCTGAGCCACAGTATAGTAAAGATACTCTAACACAGTATATAAATCTTAGCAAAATTATAAGGTGAATGCATGTGCATGCCATTTGTCAAATATTTCTCGGTTTTCCATCTTAAAAACAATGCAATGGCAGATTATAAGTCAGTTCATGAAAATAATCCTTTTATATCAGAAAATAGAGCAGTGGATACAACACACAGGGAATCTCTAGGTACGTGTCTGCTAGTAGCCTATACAAGCACTATTAAAGCCATTTTACCAGTACTAACCGGAAGGATCGGCACCTAACTGCGTGGGTTTCTGAACTGTCACCAAAGACACACAGGCCAACATAATAAAACCACAACCACACCCCCTAACTAGATTCATTACAATATTCACCAATTTCCCTCAAAATCAATACATTTACAATGTTTAATATGAAATGATGCTTAATGTACAATGTATGAGAAATTAGTTTCAATTTAACTTAATCCTCATACAATGTCTGCAACAATCAAGACTATCCTCCACCGATAGCCCAAAACAAATATTTCTATACAGAGATAGTTTCCAATCATAATATACAATTCCATCCTTTCACAATGGAAATGATATTACATATCCAACCCCACCATCATCATCAACATAATTATTGTTCCAATCTTACAAAAACCCACAACATTTTCCATTTCCTTACGCCACTCCAAATATTCAAAAATTTAGGGCAAAACCCCTTTTATCTTACAAAATCAATTTTAAGAAGAAATATTCACTATTTTAACATATTTCAACCATAAACTCATTCCCATAACCATTTTCAAGAACCAATTTGAAAAATCTCTCTTTTGATTTCAAATCCAAACCTTAGGTTTTTCCTAAAATCTCCTAAATCAATACCATTTTCAAAGAACAAATAACAAAGCTAAAAATCATATAAACGAGTCAAGGAAATCCTTACCTTAAAGTAGAAGACAAGAGGAAACAAAGAGTAGAACTAGATGGAACCAGAAACACAAACTTCACTGATTAGAACGAAGCCCTTGACATGCTTAATCTTCTACTCCAAAGGACTAGGATGAAGAAACCAATGGATTTGGAGTATTTGAAGCTAGACTACAAGGACTAGAGAGAAAGGGTAAAGAGTTTAGGGTTCTGAAATGTTTAGAGAGAGAGAGAGAGAGAGAGAGAGAGAGAGATGGATGAAAAAGTGATCCAAAAAGTCTTATTCTATTTCAGACCTGTAAAAGATCGCTCGAGTGAAGATATCAAACTCTTAGTAGTTTTACAGACTGTAAAAGACTGCTCGAGCGCAGGAATGGTCGCTCGAGCGAACAAGCCAAAATTTGGACAACAACTTTTAGAAAAACTACTCCCAACCTATTTCAAACACAACCAAAACTCCCAATAGCCAAACTCAACAAGTAATAAGATGAAAATAAGTTGAACAACAGTTAAATACATGGGTTCTCAGATCCGAAAGCAACAAATTGGTTGGATTTAAACCATAATCGTTATAATCTCCCTCCTTAAGGAATTTCGTCTCTAAAATTTAAAATCAACCAACATTTAAAGAAAATGAAACAATTCTCAAATCATCTAGAATCATAACAGGGATACATTGAGTTTCTCAACACCAAATATCACAGTTCAATTCTTCCAAAACATAGATAATGTTCAATATATATATTACAACATACGTGAAAGTTCCAACACAAGTCTCAAATACCAACACAAGTCTCTCATAACTAAATTTTTATGCATTAAGGACAAATATAGAAATTTTTCCTTAAAAATTTCAACACACACCACTATTATCAAAATATCATTATAACTAATTTTATTTTTAAACTTTGAAATGATATAATTTTTTTATCTAAATGTCAAATTTTTATAAAAATAATATTTTTAAAATTCTCTTATCGAGATCTATCAAACAAGATCTATGTTAGCCATAAAATTCTTTAATTTTTTTTTTTTAAATTTTTATTGTTGAAACTAACATCAATAGTAAAATTTTACTCTATTTCACAATAAAAATTACTCTAATTCACAATAAATTTTTGTGAGGCCCCTAATTTTTATAAACTCTATTAAGACCCTAGCTTTTGGGTTATTACAATAAAATCTTAAGTCTCTTGTTTACTTGTGAACTAAATCCTAGTTCCTGGTTATCGCTATTTTTGCCCGATTACTCACCTTTCATTTCAAAGCGATGTAGTGCGACCCGAATTACATTTCCTATCTATATTTTAATTAATTTTATATTTAAGTATTTTAATCCATAAATTTAGTTCATGCCCTCATACTTTATTATTATTGCATTTTAACCCTAATTTCACTGCTTATATATATATATATATGTACATCTTATTATTATATTATTTGTTCACAAAATATCTACAATATTGTAAACATAATTGTACCCCAAAAAAAAAAAAAAAAGATGAATCTTCTAGGTCTAAGGTGATGATGGCTTACCGCCCAGGGGTGTAAATTTGGCTTGGCCTGGCCCGGCCCATGTTGAGCCTCGCGGGCTCCTGCCAAAATTCAGGCCAGGCTGGGGCACGGGCCAGAAAATTAGGCCTAGGCTCAGGGGATATTAGGCCTTGGACGGGCCGGTGGGTCGAGCCTCAAGATGTACCCGTGGGCTTGAGCCTAGGCTCGGGTTTGGGCAGGCTGGTGGGCCGAGCCTCGGGCGGGGCCAGTGGGCCTAGGCCTAGGCTTAGGCCGGACTGAACATTTTTTTTTTTGCTTTTTTTTTTTAATTTCTTTTACCAAAATTTTATTATTTTCCACTAAAAAAGGCACTGGGCCTCGAGCGGGCTAAATGTTAAGTAGGCCGATGGATAAGGCCAGGCAGGCTGGGCCCATAGGCCGGATCGGGTTTCAAAATGATGGCCTAGGCCCAAGGTCTCGGGCTGGGCTCGAGCCTGAGCCTAAACGGGCTGGGCCGCCCCCGGGCCATCCACGGGCCGCGTGCCATTTTTACACTCCTATTGCCATCTTAGGAAAGGATTTTTTGATGTACTTTTGGAAACAAATTTCATGACGTTAAGGAAAAAAAAGATTTGAAATTGATATAGATTTGTACCTATAGACACCCCATTTTTGACTGCCCTTAGGACTTGGGCGCTATTGATGGTTTTCTTTGGTGGTGAAAGATGTGCAGGCTATGCTATACAAAAGGTCGGTTTCTTTGGCAAGGAGAGCATCAAATCCAAACCTCACACCCCATTGTTGGACCAAAATATTTTGGATCTTAAAATCCTCTCTTTCAAAATATTTTTGAAATAAAGTTCCTACGATGTTCCGAGGCTTGCATTTTGTCAAATGATGTGCTTTTCGGTAAACCGAGCAAGGACAAAGTGGAAATGAATGAAAGAGAGATGAAGTCTTTGAAAAATCTTCCAAAACACCTTGTTCGGAGGTTCGGAGTTGAAGAAAAGAGGAGTGGAGAGAAGAAACTTAGTTGAGAAAGAAGTTGGGCATGAATCGCTAAAAGAGAGTCGGGCGGTCCTCGCTAAATCAGGCTTATCTGTCTATGCACTCGAAGTTAAGCTATGAGGCCACCACCATTGGAAAGAAGACTTTCGGGGCTTCGTTTTGCACTCAAGAATCTCCTAAGGCCGAGTTCGGATGGGGGAGATATGATTGGTTGAAGTTGGGCATCATCCCGGTTGGACCGAAACTGAGCAACCTTCACCAAAACAAGCATAACTTTTTGCATAGTTGGAATTTTGATGCAAGGCTAGTTCTATTGGAAAGCTTACTTCCGGGGCTTCAATTTGGACACAAGAATGACCTGAAAAGGAGTTCATATGAAGGAGTTATGCCCGTTTGAAGTTGGACCTGCAAAGCAGATTTTTCTTGCCAGCCGACCAAACAATGTGCCGGCCGACCAAATAAGTAGTAGGCCGACCTTTTATAGTAGAAGGTCGACCAATTTTGCTGGCCGGCGGCCTTCCTGCGTATTCTACAGACTGAATGGATGCCAGCTGCGCCAGCTGGACGGCACAGACTGGATCCTCCATACACGTGTATAGAGGATCTTTGGCCTTGCTTCTTGGCTTCTTGGAGAAGCTTTGGTCTCCTTGGTCTATAAAGGAAGCCTTCCCTCTCCATTGCAAGGGTTCAGAAATTGGTTGTAAGGCATAGAATATACATCTCTCTATATCTTTCTATTTCAAGCTAAAAAGTCCATTGTTCTTGCACATTTACACTGCACCTCTTAGCCTAACACCTCCAACACCAACCTAAGCTTCTTAGAAGGTCTTGAGAGGTCCTAAGGTCTGAGTTTTTGGCCTCAAAGCTGCTGGAGTTGCTGAGCTTCAAGGGTGACACTTCTTTCCCTCTTTTTGGCATCTTTTTGTTCCATCTTTTAGCCTAGTTTGCAAGCATATTTGAGCTTTGTCATTTTGAGCTTCTTAACATGTTTGTTTAAGACCATTTTTCTGTTGGGGGCCATTTACCCCCTTGCATGTTTCATTTCCCTTTGTTTTGAGCCATGCATTAGGGCCTTTGTGTTGAGCTTTGTTGGCCCTTTTGACCATTGAAATCCAGCGGATTTTCAGTGGTTATTATGTGTTTTTGAACCCCAAAATCAGAGAGGGGTGACCCTCTCACCCCTTGTCTTGTTTTCTAGTATATTTGGCCTAACAAGGGAGCCCATGTGTGCATGCTTCCAAGCCTCATTTCAGGCCCTTTTCAGTGAGTTTTAGGGCCTTTATAACCTCTTTCCAGAGGTGGTTTTGCCATATTAGGTGTCCCTCTTGCATGTGTAGAACAACCCTCTTTATAGCCTATCAAAGGAGCCTATCATTCTTGCATGCATAGACCATGTTTCAGTGGGTTTTTGGGGTTTATTTGGTATTTCATACCTCTGACTTTTTCTGGTTTGGTAGCTTCTTTATTGCCTTACATACTTGCAGTGCAAATCCCCTTTACTAGCTTGTGTTGCATGCTATTTCGGTCCTTGATTCTAGCACTTTTTGGCCATGCCTTAAACTGATTTTGTGCATGTTTTGGACTACCTTAGCTCTGTTTTTATGCCTCATGGTCGAATAATGCTTGCTATGCATGGTTGTAGTTCAATACCCTTGCCTAGCTTTGAGTTTTGGGGCCCATTGCATGCTTGTGTTGAGGTGTTTCCATGTTTTGGGGCCATTGTATATCATATTTCAGAGCTTATATGCATGCCATATTCCCATGTTTTCCACTCTTTAAATGCGTTTGAGAGTTGTGCATAAATGCCTCGTTTTCGGACCATTGCATGAGCTTCATTTCTATGCATTTTGAGCCACCATTTTAGACCATTTTCCCACTGTCTTGGACCTGCATAGGGACTGTTTGGGGCTGGTTTAGCCATTTGTGCATTGCTTTGCATGGCTATGGTGTAATGCACTTCACTAGTTTCGGTATTTGGGCCATCCTACATGCATTGAGTGAGGTGTTTGCATGTTTCGGGACCATCTTGCATGTCATTTCAGAGCTGGAAAATGTCCCATTGTACGCTATATTTCATCCCTGCCATGCCTTGGTAGAGTTGAATGTTATGCCCTAGGTTTGGTCCCTTGCATTCTTGCATGTTTGCATGTGTGTCATTGCTTTGTTTTCATCATGTTTGGCCACTGATTTGAGTGTGGCTGAGGCCCATTCATTTTAGTTTAAGTCCATCTTGCATTGTGTATGCCATGTTACAATGTGTTGTGCATGTTATGTTGTTAGCATTGTGTATGCCATGTCACTCCTTGCATTGTGTATGTTAGGTGGTTAGTTGCATTGAGCATGCCATAGTTCATATAGCATTGTGTGTGCCATATAGTCCATAGTATTGTGTATGCTAGGTTGCATGTTTGCATATTTAGGTTGTATGCCTATTGCATATTGCTTGCTAGCATACTCATTTTGCATTAGTTTGTTTGCATGCTTAGGTTGCATAGCATTGAGCATGCATCCCTTGCCTCTTGATCAATCATGACAGAGGTTGGGGCCCTTTATGTGTTTTGTGCATTTCATTCCATATTGAGTTGCACACTTGGCTTCTTTGGCCATCATGCATTGAAATGCGTGATTGATGGTCCGAGGGTTGAAGAACTACACTCCTTGGAGTCTTAAACATGATAGGGAGTGTGGTTGTGCAAACATTGTTTGGTAAATGCATTGCCATGCTCTGTTTGCCCTCTGCTGCAGCAAAACAGGGTTCTGTAGGAATAAATAGCCGGTCGACTTCTTTCAGTGCCGACCGACCAACCATACTTAGCCGATATCCTCACAACTGGTTGATGACCATTTTCCAGTGGCCGATGGCCATCCCTCTTGGCCGATGGCCTCTCACAGCATCCATGAGGTGGATCAGAAGTATTCTGGAGACTTGTGCAATTTTCAGAGGAACAAAACAGTGCAAACAGAGGCAACATGAGGCATGGCAATGGATTTCCGGGCGAAGCCGATCAAGCATGCATTCATCCCTCTTCCCGAGGCTGTTTTACTGTTTTTCATAGCTTAATTAATTTGTTTAATTAGTTAAGAATTGTGTAATAATTAGCTGTTGTTGTTATTTATTTGGTTTGTATTATTTATTCGGATCCTCCGAGAGAGGGCAATGTTGTAAATAAGTGTGCGTGCGTGTGTGAATGTCTTCCAACCCCATGTCTTTCCTCATTTTATTTACCAGTTTATGATGGTTAGTTTTAGGGCATGTTTCAATTAGCATATTTATGCTCGCATGTTTGCATTCATTCATCTGTATTGCATGCACCGGGCTCGGCGCATCATACGAACTGCATTGTATTTCAATTCCGAGTTGAATACATGTTATCTGTAGCATCTCATATGCCATCTTAGAATAGCCGAGCCTATTGTAGTTGCATTTTTGCATGTGTTGCATTAGGCATATCAGCATAGTTAGGATTCATGCATGTTTTCTAATTAGCTTCTTTCTTTGGCTTGGAGTACTCGGTAAGTGTTTATGCTTTAGCATCCTTACATATGTGTGAGTGACTGCCATGATAGCATGCTTACCATGAGGCTATGTGCTTATATGATATAATTGCCTGAATGCCTGTGGGTGAAGGTTAGATTACTGGAATTTGAACAATTCATTGAAATGCGAGTTTTAAGCCCACTTGATTGTGGCAAAATCATGTTTTCTAAGCCCACTCGAGAGTGGCAAATCCACGTCTTAGCCTACTTGCGAGTAGCATCATCAAACCATTTTCAAATAAACAAACATGAAATATTTTGTTCCAACTCAGGCGATCTAGTCTATACTTGTATGCTGTGTGTATCACATAGTAATTCTAGGCTAATAAACCGGAATAAGAGCACATAATGTATTCAAAACTCGATATCACGGTTAGTAGAGGCCGATCTTCGGATCGGGCGAGCGGGGGTGCTCATGAGATGACCTTCCCCAATCGTACCCAAGTTCCCGAGCCGAGGCAACTTTGGTGATGACGGACACGTGGCCTTAGGCACGAGTCAGGGTTTCCTAAATTCCCCCAAAATAAAATATTTAGGTGGCGACTCTGTATCTGGCAAAGCAGTCCATGTTTGGCACTTCTTTCTAAAAATCTGTTTTTTCAAAACGATTTGCCGGATTTGGACTCTTTGGTGATTTATCAGTCTCGCATTGCACTTTGCGGGATTAGATTCAGAACCGTGACATTTGACTCCGAACTGTAGTAAGTCCAATGAACAAAACAGGGGATTCCCTCCCGGGACGTTCGGGGACGTCTACAGTTTTTGGCGACTCCGCTGGGGAGTTAGAGAACTTGACTCGAACTCATGATATCTTGTTTTGATTACACTTATGTGTCTCTTTGCATTGCATTTGCATTGGTGCGCCTAGGACACTGTGTTTGCCGTCTGCGATTCCTGAACGGTTTGTCGGAGGCTCGCTTTAAGAAGCGTGCCATAAGGTTGACTGGTTACGGGCTCTGCCACGATGGGAACACAAACCCCGGTTTCACCAGGGCACCCTTTTTGACCATTCGACCTAGTGCATATTCGGAATCCATAGTGACTATTCCAAACTAGGACAGGTTGCTACCCGATTGTAGATTGTTTGAAACCGCTGCGTGCATAGTGAAACCCTAGCTCCTGACAAAATAGGACAGGGAAACCCTACCCCTCCATAGGGGTGTTTTGGCTCTCACTTGCTTGTTATGTGCTTTTAGAGTGCGTCTCTACAGAAATGCATGTATCAGTTTGCAAGTCTGGGTATCAGGCCTGCGGGCATCAGTGTTTTGGAAATCAATTTTACCTAAGGGTATTAGATTTGGGGCAGAATTCAGTAGAGAGCACAATCATTCAATTATGCTCATATCTGTTTTGGCGAAATCAGGCTGAGGTGCTGTCTGTTTTCTCTTTTGCTAGGGGTAGTCCTGGAATCATAGCTTCAGAAGGCTCCAATATCCCCCGGGTATATTGGACTTGTGCTGATAGACTTTGTCAGGTCAGAGACTCAATTCAAGGGCAATCAGAGCCAGAGAAGGCTAGTCAGGCACAGACAACCAGTACAATAACTACCAGATCAGTGGTCTTTGAGCAGTCGGGTTGAGATTTCCGAGTCTATTGCAGAGACAGATATATCGATGTTTCAATCAGATCAGAACAGTATGTCAGGCTTAGAAGAGATGGTCCACCAGCTCCAGGATAGTATGAAAACTATGCAGCAAGACGTTGTCCGTCAAGTGGAATTTGCCAAGCAACAGGCCGTAGTCATGGCCCAACAGGCAGAATTAATCACCAAGCTACAGCAGCAAGCCGAAGCATCTACTTCGCACCAGGATCCTCCCCCACCAAGAGTTCCCATACTCGGGGAGGCAACTGACGTCCAGGATGATACGGACATTCCAGTCGGGCCAACTCCGCCCCCGGTTCTACCCCAGCTATCTAAAACACCCACCAACCTACCAGACTCCCCCTTTGAGTTCGAGACGGACCCCACAGCATTGAAAGTGAGCAAGCTTGAGAAATTGTTCAAAAAGTCTCAGGGGGCCCACTCTATTCCTGATATAGAGGATGGTTATACCGACTCAGTGGTGACATTACCGGATCGGTTCAAGATGCCACATATCGATCGATTCGATGGCTCTGAAGACCCAATGGTGCACATCCAACTGTTTTCTGATATCTTGAGGTCAATGGGTTTGACCACAGCCCAGAAATTGTCACTATTTGGTCGAACCCTGTCTGGGATAGCCGCAATCTGGTATGCGAAATTGGAGAACTCTGTGAAACAGAACTGGGAAGAGTTGGCTGAGGCCTTTATTGCTCAATACTCCTATAACACACAGATCGAGGTCACAACTCATGATCTCGAAGTCACCCGCCAAGAGCCAAATGAGGGTTTCTCAGAGTTCGTGACGAGATGGAGAGCAAAGGCCTCAATGATGACTACAAGACCTTCCGACAAAGATCAGATCAGGATGATTGTTCGGAATCTGCATGGCAAGTTGCTGCAAAAGATGGTTGTTCTACCTCTGTTTGCCTTTCCAGCCCTTCATGAAATGGGGGTTCAAATCGAGGATGCCATCAGACCAGGAATGGCAACGGGGTGGGGCGGGGCCGGGGACCACCCTCCCCGTCCCCGATCCCCGATAGTGAGAAATTCCCCGTCCCCGGCCCCGATCCCCGACGGGGACCCTATCGGCCCCCCCACCCCCGCCCCCGATCGGGGTTCGGGTTTTCCCGACCCCGAAAATCCCCGACCTATTCGTTTTTTTTTTAAACACAAAAACAACAATCTGTATATACATAAACATATATATATATATATATATATATGAATTTTAATCATCAACTTAAAAAAAATATATATACATAAACATAAACATATATGAATCTATATATACACCCAACCCCTCACTGCCAGTCTATCATCATCAACTTAAAAAAAAAATTAAAAAATCTGAACCTGTATATATGAATCTATATATATATATATGAATTTCAATCTGTTGCATTGAATAGATTCATATATATATATATGAATCTTTAAAAAATATATACATAAACATAAACATATGAATCTGAACCAGATCTGTCCATCTTCAAATCTGTTTCGATCGGCGGCGGGGAGCACAGATCAACATCTTCATCTTCATCATCTCCATCTTCCAGATCTGGGACGATCGGCGGTGATGGAGCACATCTCCGTCGTATGTGTGAGAGAAAGTGGGACGATCGGCGGTGAGGGAGCATAGTAGCGGTGAGGGAGGAGTGTCGGTGAGAGTGAGAGTTGAGGGTGAGATCGACGGTGGCTGTGCTGTGAGAGACATAGAAGAACGACAGGCGACTGCTGTGAGAGGGAGAGAGTTGAGAGAGAGAGAGAGAGAGAGAGAAGGACGAGAGTGAGAGTGAGAGTGAGAGAGTGACGCACGGGTTTAGGGTTTGATTTATTTATATATATATATATATAAGGGGTATAAAAGTAATTTAATTTCGGGGAAATTCGGGGATGGGGCCGGGGACGGGGACGGGGCCGGGCCGGGGCTTGAACACTGATCACCGTCCCCGGCCCGAAACAGATCGGGGATTGATTTTCAAATACCGTCCCCTCCCCATCGGGGGTATTTTCGGGGAAAAACCGCTTAAATCGGGATCGGGGTCGGGGATCCCCGTCGGTTCGGTTTGCCATCCCTACATCAGACAAGGGATCTTTGCAGAAGATAATGAGCCTTTGAAGAGGAATGTTGCTCGCAGTTCCAATGCTACTACTGATGGTAGCACAGCTGTGAAATGCTCAGAAGTAGACACTATCACCACTTCCCTCAATGGCCAAAAACCAACCACTTCAAATCGGCCCCAAGCCCGAAAATTCCATCCTTTTTACATGAGTCTCTCTCAAGCTTTGAAAAAGCTGCGAGAAGAAGGGCACCTAGAACTTCTAGAACCCCAACCCCTTCCAAACCCTCTTCCACCAAGATATGACCCAGCTAAATACTGTGCCTATTATCAACAGCACGGTTATGATACGAACCGTTGCATCTGCCTCCGTCATAAGATTCAGGATCTTATTGACGAAGAGACCCTAGCTCCACCAAAAGGACCTCAGGTTAGTACTGACCCGTCACCTCTACATCTCAACCTCATCCGTATGCTGCCGTCCACCTACGACCCCAGCGTATACATCACCCCGGCCCATCTACCCAAGCCTGAGGTGTTTATCCCGGAAAGCATGGACTTATGCATGATGGGTGCATCTGAACCCCAATTATCTCAAACCCATGAACCCACTACTTCTGAGCTGATGAGGATGATCGAAGATCTTCAGAGAACTGTGGAAGATCTGGCCTTTGGAGTTTTGGCTCCGTTATCAACCGCATCACATACCAGGGAGTTCATGTCAAAGGGCTCCCTAACTTTGGGACGGGCTGCATTGGGAGAAGGCCAATCTCTTAGCAAATTGGAGGCCAGTGATAAGAACAAGGCAGGGGCAAGCATTAGTCCCCATGAACATCTTCAGTGGGCTGTTGAGGCTTTGAAAGCCGAAGGGCTGAACAAACAGCAAGTGATTGTAGTTGTTGCAAAGACTGTGGATGACGCTTTCGCCACTCAAGTTGGGGGCAGTTTGAATCAAGGGGCAAGCCGAGAGAAGGGCTGTTGTACTAGGAATGTTCCTTTCAGCCCTAATCCCGTGCTCGGAAGAGATCAGCAAACCCAGTCAGCGCCTGTCAATCCCTTTGCTAGTGCATCCAGCAAAACTTCACAAACCTCAAAACACCCACCTCGGGGCCAGAGGGTGTTCACCCCACTGTACATGTCTCTATCAGCGGCTTTGAGGGTCTTGATTAGAAAGGGGGATCTGAAACCCCTGGAGCTACGGTCATTGCCAGATAAACTTTCCCCCTCCCATGATCCGGCCAAGTACTGTGCCTTCCATTAACAAGTTGGCCACGGCACTGATAGTTGTTACCGTCTTCGCCATGCAATACAAGATCTGATTGACAACAAGGTCATCGTCGCGCCGGGTCCTGCAAAGTCTATCGGCACTGGATCAGTGAACTTATGGGGGATAATGTGACTATTTGATCGGGGGATGAACCATCTGCGGATGGCACTCAGATTACTCCAGCTATGGTGGATGGCATGCACTGTTTTGAGCAATGTACAAATGCTGTTAATTTTGCTTTCTGACTTGGGTATTAGGTCAGTCTTGTTGTGTTGTATAGAGTCAGTCTTTTTGTGCTGAGTCAGTTGAGTCTGTCTTGTTGTATCGAGTCAATCCTGTTGAGTTTGTCTTGTTGTATTGAGTCAGTCCTATTTTGTTAGAATCGAGTGATTCCGGGGATATTACCTCGGATGTCACTATTTTGTTTTGTGTTTGTCTCTTTGCTTTCTTTTTGAGTCTGTTTCTACCATCGAGCTAGTTGCAACCGGGAAATCTGAATGAAACAGTTATGGCTGTCATGTTTTGTACTTATTACTACTTTGAGCCAGTCGTGCCAATAGATCTGAATGAACAGCCAGTTGGTTTTCATGTTTTTGTGCTCATTTCTGTTTTGCGCTAGTTGTGCCGGAAGATCTAAATGAAGCGGTAGTGCTTTTCACTTGCTTTTCTGTGCCTTAAAGTCATTGTATTTGACCTAAGTTTTTCAAAACTTTTTGAACATTGTGATGAAAACGAAGAGGAAGGAATTCCTCGGGATTTGCAAAACTTTGATCAAATTAAAAGAGAGAGAGGCATGCTAAGCCCTTAATGAATGAGATCATGCTTGTTAATGTAAGTACTGAGAAGGATCCTGGCTTAATCCAGATTGGCTCCACACTGTCTTCCGCGTGAGCGATTAGTCGCTTTCTTAAAAGATTTCAAAAAATGTTTTGCGCCGTCCTGCGAAGACCTGTGTGGAATCGCTCTTGAGATTGTGCAGCTTAGGATCGTTCTCAGCCTCGAGACTCGACCCCTGGCTTTCAAACCTTGAACTTAGATTCAGAATGTTGGTCAACCACAATGTAAGGCCTGTGTGGCCGGATCAGAAGTAGCCCATGAACTAAGGGGCAAGAAACTCAGATCAAGAAGATCAGATGTTATCAAAAGAAGCTTGCAAAACTAGATCAGAGGTACCCCTCGAACTAGGGGCAAAAATGACAAAGGTGCTCGAAGAGTCAAAAAATTGGGATGTTGCTCAAGCTAATGAAGATCGGCAAGAATGCCAAACCCCGGAAGGGAGGAAAGAAGAAGACATTGCTGAAGCACAACCGAGTTCCTATCCACAACACTAGGGGCAAATTCACCCTCCATTGGATGGACTTCTACATCGTCAGCGAACAGCAACCATTCTCCTGGATTCAAATGACTTCAGGATCTCAAAACCATTTGACATGGATAAAGCTACACTTTTACCCTTGAGAGGCTCGCTGGGCCGAAAACCCGGAAGGGTGACCCAGGCAAAAGTTAGAGCAAGAAAAAGAAGAAAGAGAACAAAAAAAAGAAAAATGCAAAGAATGAAAAAAATGAAAAAAGAGAAAAATGAAGAAAATGAAAGGAAAAGATGAAAAGGAAAAAAGTAGAAAAGAAATGAAAAGGAATTGAAAAGAAAAGAAGAACAAAGCTCGCAAGGTCGAAAACCTAGAAGGGCGGCCTTGGCAAAAGTTAGAGCACAAAAGGAGAGGTTAATACCCGAGTGTACCTTAACCCCGAACTACGTAAGGCTTGATTCCCATCCTTGGGATACGTAGGCAACTTCATTCTGAAGTCCAGCCGTAAAACACTTCAAATTCGACTATGTCCATGTGATGGTTCTGGTCATCTTTGTCTTCTCTGTATCCGAGAATTTGGTTGTAATTGTCACTGTGAGGACTGGTTGCCACGTGCTGCGGCACTATTCAGACAAGGGGCAACTTTCCGTTGCGGTGCAGTGCTGCGGTGCTATTCAGACTAGGGGCAACTTTCAGTTGCCAAGCAGTGTCGTTCAGACAAGGGGCAATTTTTCATTATTATGAATCCGAGGTTGTACATCTCAAGAGTAGGTTCCGTGTTCGTCGAGCAGTGGCCGTTTGCGAAAATAGTTTTTGAGAATTTTTACTGAGGTTGACTAATTCTCTCGAAAATTATTCCATTTTTCTAAAACTGAACCACTTCTTGGACCCAAAAAAGGAAAATTTTCAGTGCTCATAGCTTGACTTGCATGATTTCAAATCAGAAAATCGAACAAGCGTGTTAATCTAACTCTTATTTTGGTCAAAATTGTTTTAGTAGAAAACAAAACAAAAAATGGTCAAAATGATGAACTAGGGGCACAGTTGAGTTAGGTGTTTTGTCTTTTCCCCGTTGACAATGCATTTGCCAGAATGGGCACCATACTTGCTAATAAGGGCACTCTACTTGCCAGACAAGGGCACCACTGAAGCTGACCGCAAAAGGGCAGAAAGCTCTCACATCCTCCAAGCAACGAGGTATCAAGCTAAGTGCGAAGCACGAATTGGAATGGATCAAGATATTCCATTCCCTCATCTGGATAGATCCGATCACGCCCAAACTCCCCAGCAGAGCATCGTCAACCGATGTCAGCTGCAGATTTGTTACACACCCAGTTGTAGCACAATCCCTCTGTGGGGAAACTCACTGTTGTGAACAAGAATGGGAATCTGGTAGAACACCAGGGGCAAGAGCCCACAACTTCCTGCTTATCCATCAACCACCCAGGGGAGGGATAAAAAATGAGAGATTAAAGAATAGAGAGATGTGCACTGAGAGAAAAAGTGAGAAAAGGGCTTTTTCAGAAAAAACAGAGCCTAAGGGCCGAGTGATGTGAGAATCATAAATAAGAAAGGGTGGGAAACAATACCCGAAGAAACAGGCTCCCTGTGCACGTCTGAGTGTCGTGTCTTTTGTTTTGTCTCAATTCTTATTTTGAGTCTTTTCGAGTGTTACTCGATGTGTTTAGATTGTTTACCATTTGTTTTACTTTGATTGAGTCGTGGTGCGCTACGTTCAGTGGTAGGCTCCATACCCGGTTGAGAACTCTTTTCTCAATTTCAATTTCAAAAATCAAATCGTTTTGTGCTCAGAGTGCTGTGCCATTCTCTACATTCGTGCAAAATATGTTCTTTTGTAAAACCGCAGGGTTCGACCCAGGTCATGTGAGAACAGTAAAACCAAGACCAATTTGAAGCTATATAGGTTCCAGACTACAAAGCAAAAGAAAAAAACGAAAATCGAAGCATCTGAGTGTGTTTCAACTTCAGAAAATTCCGTGATTGTATTCCTGATGTACCTTGTTAAGCCTTGTCAATGCTCCGAAGTATGAGTGTGCCTCTACCTCAAGCGCAAGATCAAGCCTGCTTCAAAGTTATGCACCCTTCCACCCGCATTGTTATGCACTCTTCCATTTGTATTGTCATGCACACCTTACTTGCATTTATTTGCATCTTGTGTTATGTTCTATCGTTTATCCTTTTACGCTGAGAAGCGTTTGGGATCGTTGTCCTCCGGGACTTTCTCAGGTTGCACCGGGCACGTGCCTGATAGTTTGTTTCAGACCTCCTCTCATGATTTCAGCGTGATTTGAGTGTCCCTTTTCCTCACACGATTTCAGCATGTTTGGAATTTATCTCAGGACGCGTGAAGCGCGGCCCTGGGAGGATTGTATCTCAGGAAGCGTGAAGCGCGAGCCCGAGCGGCTTTCGGACCTCCTTTCATGATTTCAACGTGGTTTGAGTGTCCTTTTCCTCACACGATTTCAGCGTGTTTGGAATTTATCCCAGGTTACGTTGTAGACGCGCTGGGCGGGTTGTTTTTGGATCTCTTCTCACGATTTCTGCGTGGTTAGAGTGTCTCTTTTCCTCACACGATTTCAGCGTGTTTGGAATTTATCTCAGGACGCGTGAAGCGCAGCCCTGGGCGGATTGTATCTCAGGACGTGTGAAGCGCGAGCCCGAGCGATTTCTGACCTCTTCTCACGATTTCTGCGTGGTTAGAGTGTTCTTTTCCTCACATGATTTCAGCGTGTTCGGAATTTATCTCAGGTTGCGTCGAGTGCGCACCTGGGCGGTTGTTTTTCAGGCCTCTTCTCACGATTTCAGCGTGGTTAGAGTGTTCTTTTCCTCATACGATTTCAGCGTGTTTGGATTTCATCTCAGGTTGCGTCGAGTGCGCACCTGGGCGGTTGTTTTTTAGGCCTCTTCTCACGATTTCAGCGTGGTTAGAGTGTTCTTTTCCTCACACGATTTCAGCTTGTTTGGAATTTGTTTACCTCTTCTCACGATTTCAGCGTGATTGGAGCCTCTTCTTCCTCACACGATTTCAGCGTGTTTGGAATTTATCTTAGGTTGCGTGGAACGCGCTCCTGATTGATTTTCTTTGTTCTTCCTCCACTCACGAGTCCAGCGTGGTTGGAGTATGTCACCCTTTGCATCTATTGTACTCTCTGTTGCATCGCATCTATTATCTATTGCATCACATCTGTTACATCCATTGCATCATATCTGTTTTATCGTCTGGTCTAGGAGACCTTAAATCCTATAAAGGTGCAATTCTTTTGGTGTTTGTCGTGCCCGAACAACTTCCGGTGGTCTGGTATAGCCACCTGCCTGTGTTTGCGGTGAGTTCCTAGGAGACCAACTGAGACGGTGGAAACTAGAGTTCGAATGGCTCATGCCTAGAACGCAAAGGTTCGGGATTTCCGAGAGTAAAGTCTGGTTTAAATACCCAGGGGTATATCCTCGGCTTGAAATCTGTATGGCTGCCCCATAGATTGAGATAGCATCTGTATGCGCCTCAATTCTAGATACTGATCCAACCTAGTCTGTCACCCTGTTGAAGAATAGGGAAAGCTGCGACCATGGCCAGGGAGAAAAGTATTACCTGCGGTTCAACCAAGAAGAAGGGGAAGGTCCCTAGCAGCATGAAGTAGGTCATTGCTAATTGCCCCTGTAAGGTACCTTCGCTTTCTAGCTATTACATTGCATTTTTACATTGCATTGCATGGCATAAATCCCCAATTTTCAAATCGGCTTCGCGTAGCGTATAAGTCCAATTTTCAAACCGGCTTCACGCAGCGTATAAGTCCAATTTTTCGAACCGGTTTCGCGTAGCGTATAAGTCCAATTATCAAAGTCTTCCTGCATATCATTTGCATCCTGCTCCTGAACTACGCAGGTTTGATTCCTTACAAAAGGATACGTAGGCAGCCTGCGGGCGCAACCATTTATTTATCGGTATTTTGTTTGTTTGTCCAAGTCTTCGGCCTTGTCAAAAATGGGTCGTCTCTAGGCTTTGACATTCACTCACGTCATTTCATTACTTCGAGCTCTGTCAAAGAGGGGCAACTGTAGACACCCCATTTTTGACCGCCCTTAAGACTTGGGCGCTACTGATGGTTTTCTTTGGTGGTGAAAGATGTGCAGGCTATGCTATGCAAAAGGTCGGTTTCTTTGGCAAGGAGAGCGTCAAATCCAAACCTCACACCCCATTGTTGGACCAAAAGATTTTGGATCTTAAAATCCTCTCTTTCAAATTATTTTTGAAATAAAGTTCCTACGATGTTCCGAGGCTCACATTTTGTCAAATGATGCGCTTTTCGGTAAACCGAGCAAGGACAAAGTGGAAATGAATGAAAGAGAGATGAAGTCTTTGAAAAATCTTTCAAAACACCTTGTTCGGAGGTTCGGAGTTGAAGAAAAGAGGAGTGGATAGAAGAAACTTAGTTGAGAAAGAAGTTGGGCATGAATAGCTAAAAGAGAGTCGGGCGGTCCTCTCTAAATCAAGCTTATCTGTCTATGCACTCGAAGTAAAGCTATGAGGCCACCACCGTTGGAAAGAAGACTTCCGGGGCTTCGTTTTGCACTCAAGAATCTCCTAAGGCCGAGTCCGAATGGGGGAGATATGATTGGTTGAAGTTGGACATCATCCCGATTGGACTGAAACTGAGCAACCTTCACCAAAAAAAGCATAACTTTTTGCATAGTTGGAATTTTGATGCAAGGCTGGTTCCATTGGAAAGATTACTTCCGGGGCTTCAATTTGGACACAAGAATGATCTGAAAAGGAGTTTATATGAAGGAGTTATGCCCGTTTGAAGTTGGACCTACAGAGCAGATTTTTCCTGCCAGCCGACCAAACAATGTGCTGGCCAACCAGAACAATGTGCCGGCCGACCAAATAAGTAGCAGGCCAACCATTTATAGTAGCCGGCCGACCAATTTTGCTGGCCGGCGGCCTTCCTACGTATTCTACAGACTGAATGGATGCTAGCTGTGCCAGCTGGAGGGCACAGACTGGATCCTCCATACACGTGTATGGAGGATCTTTGGCCTTGCTTCTTGGCTTCTTGGAGAAGCTTTGGTCTCTTTGGTCTATAAAGGAAGCCCTCCATCTCCATTGCAAGGGTTCAGAAATTGGTTCTAAGGCATACAATATACATCTCTCTATATCTCTCTATTTCAAGCTCAAAAGTCTATTGTTCTTGCACATTTACACTACACCTCTTAGCCTAACACCTCCAACACCAACCTAAGCTTCTTGGAAGGTCTTAAGAGGTCCTAAGGTCTGAGTTTTTGGCCTCAAAGCTGCTGGAGTTGCTGAGCTTCAAGGGTAACACTTCTTTCCCTCTTTTTGGCATCTTTTTGTTCCATCTTTTAGCCTAGTTTGCAAGCATATTTAAGCTTTGTCATTTTGAGCTTCTTAACATGTTTGTTTAAGACCATTTTTCTGTTGGGGGCCATTTACCCCCTTGCATGTTTCATTTCCCTTTGTTTTGAGCCATGCATTAAGGCCTTTGTGTTGAGCTTTGTTGGCCCTTTTGACCACTGAAATCCAGCGGATTTTCAGTGGTTATTATGTGTTTTTGAACCCCAAAATCAGAGAGGGGTGACCCTCTCACCCCTTGTCTTGTTTTCTAGTATATTTGGCCTAACAAGGGAGCCCATGTGTGCATGCTTCCAAGCCTCATTTCAGGCCCTTTTCAGTGAGTTTTAGGGCCTTCATAACCTCTTTCCAGAGGTGGTTTTGCCATATTAGGTGTCCCTCTTGCATGTGTAGAACAACCCTCTTTATAGTCTATCAAAGGAGCCTATCATTCTTGCATGCATAGACCATGTTTTAGTGGGTTTTTGGGGTTTATTTGGCATTTCATACCTCTGACTTTTTCTGGTTTGGCAGCCTCTTTATTGCCTCACATACTTGTAGTGCAAATCCCCTTTACTAGCTTGTGTTGCATGCTATTTCGGTCCTTGATTCTAGCACTTTTTGGCCATGCCTTAAACTGATTTTGTGCATGTTTTGGACTACCTTAGCTCTGTTTTTATGCCTCATGGTCAAATAATGCTTGCTATGCATGGTTGTAGTTCAATACCCTTGCCTAGCTTTGAGTTTTGGGGCCCATTGCATGCTTGTGTTGAGGTGTTTCCATATTTTGGGGCCATTGTATATCATATTTCAGAGCTTATATGCATGCCATATTCCCATGTTTTCCACTCTTTAAATGCGTTTGAGAGTTGTGCATAAATGCCTCGTTTTCGGACCATTGCATGAGCTTCATTTCTATGCATTTTGAGCCACCATTTTAGACCATTTTCCCACTGTCTTGGACCTGCATAGGGACTATTTGGGGCTGGTTTAGCCATTTGTGCATTGCTTTGCATGGCTATGGTGTAATGCACTTCACTAGTTTCGGTATTTGGGCCACCCTACATGCATTGAGTGAGGTGTTTGCATGTTTTGGGACCATCTTGCATGTCATTTCAGAGCTGGAAAATGTCCCACTGTACGCTATATTTCATCCCTGCCATGCCTTGGTAGAGTTGAATGTTATGCCCTAGGTTTGGTCCCTTGCATTCTTGCATGTTTGCATGTGTGTCATTGCTTTGTTTTCATCATGTTTGGCCACTGATTTGAGTGTGGCTGAGGCCCATTCATTTTAGTTTAAGTCCATCTTGCATTGTGTATGCCATGTTACAATGTGTTGTGCATGTTATGTTGTTAGCATTGTATATGCCATGTCACTCATTGCATTGTGTATGTTAGGTGGTTAGTTGCATTGAGCATGCCATAGTTCATATAGCATTGTGTGTGCCATATAGTCCATAGCATTGTGTATGCTAGGTTGCATGTTTGCATATTTAGGTTGTATGCCTATTGCATATTGCTTGCTAGCATACTCATTTTGCATTAGTTTGTTTGCATGCTTAGGTTGCATAGCATTGAGCATGCATCCCTTGCCTCTTGATCAATCATGATAGAGGTTGGGACCCTTATGTGTTTTGTGCATTTCATTCCATATTGAGTTGCACACTTGGCTTCTTTGGCCATCATGCATTGAAATGCGTGATTGATGGTCCGAGGGTTGAAGAACTACACTCCTTGGAGTCTTAAACATGATAGGGAGTGTGGTTGTGCAAACATTGTCTAGTAAATGCATTGCCATGCTCTGTTTGCCCTCTGCTGCAGCAAAACAGGGTTCTGCAGGAATAAATAGTCGGTCGACTTCTTTCAGTGCCGACCGACCAACCATACTTAGCCGATATCCTCATAACTGGCCGATGACCATTTTCCAGTGGCCGATGGCCACCCCTCTTGGCCAATGGCCTCTCACAGCATCCATGAGGTGGATCAGAAGTATTCTGGAGACTTGTGCAATTTTCAGAGGAACAAAACAGTGCAAACAGAGGCAACATGAGGCATGGCAATGGATTTCCGGGCGAAGCCGACCAAGCATGCATTCATCCCTCTTCCCGAGGCTGTTTTACTGTTTTTCATAGCTTAATTAATTTGTTTAATTAGTTAAGAATTGTGTAATAATTAGCTGTAGCTGTTATTTATTCGGTTTGTATTATTTATTCGGATCCTCCGAGAGAGGGCAATGTTGTAAATAAGTGTGCGTGCGTGTATGAATGTCTTCCAACCCCACGTCTTTTCCTATTTTATTTACCAGCTTATGATGGTTAGTTTTAGGGCATGTTTCAATTAGCATATTTATGCTCGCATGTTTGCATTCATTCATCTGTATTGCATGCACCGGGCTCGGCGCATCATACGAACTGCATTGTATTTCAATTCCGTACATGTTATCTGTAGCATCTCATATGCCATCTTAGAATAGCCGAGCCTATTGTAGTTGCATTTTTGCATGTGTTGCATTAGGCATTTCAGCATAGTTAGGATTCATACATGTTTTCTAATTAGCTTCTTTCTTTGGCTTGGAGTACTCGGTAAGTGTTTATGCTTTAGCATCCTTACATGTGTGTGAGTGACTGCCATGATAGCATGCTTACCATGAGGCTATGTGCTTATATGATATAACTGCCTGAATGCTTGTGGGTGAAGGTTAGATTACTGAAATTTGAACAATTCATTGAAATGCGAGTTTTAAGCCCACTTGATTGTGGCAAAATCATGTTTTCTAAGCCCACTCGAGGGTGGCAAATCCACGTCTTAGCCTACTTGCGAGTAGCATCATCAAACCATTTTCAAATAAACAAACATGAAATGTTTTATTCCAACTCAGGCGATCTAGTCTATACTTGTGTGTTGTGTGCATCACGTAGTAATTCTAGGCTAATAAATCGGAATAAGAGCACATAATGTATTCAAAACTCGATATCACGGTTAGTAGAGGCCGATCTTCGGATCGGGCGAGCGGGGGTGCTCATGAGATGACCTTCCCTAATCGTACCCAAGTTCCCGAGCCGAGGCAACTTTGGTGATGACGGACACGTGGCCTTAGGCACGAGTCAGGGTTTCCTAAATTCTCCCAAAATAAAATATTTAGGTGGCGACTCTGTATCTGGCAAAGCAGTCCATGTTTGGCACTTCTTTCTAAAAATCTATTTTTTCAAAACGATTTGCCGGATTTGGACTCTTTGGTGATTTATCGGTCTCGCATTGCACTTTGCGGGATTGGATTCACAACCGTGACATTTGAGTCCGAACTGTAGTAAGCCCAATGAACAAAACGGGGGATTCCCTCCCGGGACGTTCGGGGACGTCTACAGTACCATAGGTACTTGGAGTTTTTTTTTGAAATATTAAAAAAAAAAAAATTTAGAGAATTTACTTACTTTTCAAACTATTTGGGAAACTAACTTGCTTTTGAAATCGCATGTTGAAAATACAATTTCAATTGAAATCGCATGTTGAATATGCAATTTCACCATGTCATTATAAATTGCATTTTCAACCTGCGATTTCAAGGTGAAATTGCATGTTGAAATGCAATTTCAATTTCAAACTCACATTTTGAAAATGCGATTTCAAAAAGTAGGTTAGTTTCCCAAATAGTTTGAAAAGTGGGTCAATTCTCTAAATTGTTTTTTTTTTTTAGAATATTAAAAAAAAAAAAAAAAAACTCTAGGTACTTGGTGTCTTCTTAATCCCTATTTAATAAACACTAATCCACCTTGATTTGATTCCATTCTAACTAGATCACATTTCCATACACTTAGAATCTAACTATACTCTTTATAACCTTTTTCTTTTTACACCCACCTCACTGGCCTATAAATTGAAGCACCCTCAAGCTCTTTTACACATTTCAAATACCACCACCCCTTTGAGAAAGAAAGAGTAAGAAAGAAAGAAATGAAGTTTTGTCCAAAATCCTAGCAACACCTAGCAAAGATATAAGCCACACAAACACCCTATTCTCTTCTTTACCTCATCTAAATACATGTATTCATGTGTGTAAAGTATAGATCTTGTGTGTTCATATAAGCATGATTGGGTGTTGATGATTATCTACACTTACATTCAACCTATGTTGTAGTAATTCATCATTTTTACCTTCTTTGGTACCTTTTCTAAAACACTCATTCAAATATGAAAATCTAAGTCTATGAGACGTTATTTGGCACATTTTTAATACATGAGAAGTATAGTAATACTCATGGTTTCCCTTTTTCCTCTAATCCCTTTTATTTTAAAGTTTAGAGCACAAACAACGAGTAAACACAGCTATTTTTAAAAAAACTCTAGAAAAATACAGAAAAATCCTCTTAAACCCATTTTTGAGTAAAAATCTTCCTTGGAGTGTTAGCTTTCAAGTAATTTTTTTTTTTAATGAAAACGAGTGAGTGGTTTGAGAGAAACACCGATTTTCGTAACAACCGACAAATCTGGACAGGTCTGAAGTATTTTGTTAAGATCTAAAAATCTAAAAGGGCTATTCCACTTTTGTAAATTATGTTTGGAACTAGACTCATTTATCTACAAACACTGAAGAGGCCAGGTTTTTAGGGCCACAAAATTAGTTTTTCCACATTTATTTTTAAACTGGTTCAAATCTTTAAATTCTGAAACTATATGTTAATATGCTCTTTGTTGTGGTTTAACTCGTGTATGCTATGTCTCTTGAATGTTTTATCTTCATCATGTCATACGTACTTATTTTGTGCGTTTATTTATTGTGCTTAAATTACCACATGTTTAGTTTTGATTGATATCTTTTTATGACCATGCTTCATTCTAACCGAAAAGCATAATGTAATTAATAAAGGGAAACCTAATGGGTGGTAATGGGTTGTGATCACTTGTAATATTTTTATGAGATAATCGGATTGATGAGATAAATGAATTAGTTGTTTGGAAATGGAAAAAATTATGGGATGTGGGGTTAAGTATTGCGTAAGTGTGTTTTCGAGTCTTAACGTGGCACGAGAGGTATTTTGGTTGCTTAACAGAATTGAGAGGTATAATGGTGGCAATGAGGGTTTCACACAGGGAGAGTATCCATGGAATCCCATTCCCTTGGGACATATCGTTATGTCACCACTCAGGTATGTAACCTAGGTGCGTTGGCATCATTGGTAATTGTATGGTATGTGACACACTAGTGGTTTTGCGGTAAGCAACGCATATAACCAAAAGGGAGTTAGAATTGTCCGTGATTAGTGTTAATGGTTGGGTAGGAACGATATTTCACAGGGAGTTGCCTAAAACTAACTTAATTGATTGTTATTCTTGAGAATTGAAATTTATTATAAACTTTGCTTGATTATTGCTTTGCTATATATTATGATCGTGCCGTTATTTTACTTGTGTATTTGAAATGGGAAAAATGGATGAGGTGTGTGTGAGTTTACTGGGTATTTCAAACTCATGGTGTTTCATATCAGGTGAAGAAGAGTACTAGTTGGAAGATGGTGCAATTGAGACTTTTGAAGAAGTATGGCTTCTGTAGAAGAAATATAAGACTTGTTTTGTTAATGCCTACAAATATATTTGGTTGAAATATTGCTATAACTCCATATTTTGTAATTAAGACTTGACGTTTGTAATTAGGGCAAATTACACAAATAGTCCCTATAGTTTGGGGCTTGTGTCACTTTAGTCCCTGACTTTTCAATTGTGACACATTTGACCCTGAATTTTGAATCTTGTTTCAAATAAGGACAATTGAATATATAATTAGATTTTTCAAGGGTAAAATTGTCAATTTGATAAAATATAAACTAATTTGACAAAAATAAATGTCAAGCAAATATTTTTGAATTTTTAAAAATTATTTCTACCTACTAAAAATAAAATTATGTAAAATTGATAAATCTTTTAGACATTTTTTTTTTTACTAAATTAATTTTTATTATGTGTTTGGATGATGATCATGTAAAATTAATTTTAAAAAATTAATCATGTAATTTTTATTAATTTTAAATAATTTTATCATCGGTGGATAAAAATAATTTTAAAAATATTAAAAATATTTTTTTGACATTTATTTTTGTCAAATTAGTTTATATTTTATCAAATTGACGATTTTACCCTTGAAAAATCTAATAATATTTTCAATTGTCCTTATTTGGAACAAGATTCAAACTTCAGGGTCAAATGTGTCACAATTGAAAAGTTAGAGACCAAAGTGATACAAGTCCCAAACTATAGGGACTATTAGTGTAATTAACCCTTGTAATTATTACTATTTTTATTTATAAGTATTATATATCTTGTGTAAACCTATCTACTTCTTATATCCCTTGTCAACTCTTGTTGTTCTCATGTTAATACCTTGGAAATATTTGTCAAAAAGATAACTATGCAATGTAAGGAGATTGGACTTCTAAAGGAGATTATTTTGATTCCTCCAATCTTTCTTGGGATCTTACTTGGTTATCAACCAAATGACACATTAGTGACATTCTTAGACCTTGTTACTTAGAGTAGAATTTGGAGCGTCACAATTTTACTGTAAAATTTTAGCATTCAAATAGTGAAATATCATCATCATCACTAAACATCATAGTTATTATAACTGTTATTGTCCCAAGTTGAAATATTAAGTATTAACAGAATAAAATTTTATAGTTTATTTTAAACAAAATATCAGTAAATAAAAGACAAATTACATATTAGCATAGCAAATCAAAGTAAAATTTTACTATCACCCGAGCATCAACAGTTGTTCAATTCTTACAAATATTATAATTTTTGAAGGATTGGAAAAGAAGAAAAAAAAGAAAGAAAAAAAAGAAAGAAAAGGGAGCCAAAATAGAGAAATAAGTAGAAAAGGAAAAACCATAGTTCGAAATAGATATTGAGAAGAAAAAGAATTAAAAAAAATAAAGATTGAGTTGAAGAAAAAACAAAAAGAAAAAGAAAAGAGGAAAAATCGAGACGAAAGAAGAATAAGAAGAGAAGAAGGAGAATCGAAATATTAAGGATAAAGAACAAGAGAAAGAAACGCATTTGTAGTTGGAGAATGAAAATTGAAACTTGAAAATGAGATTGAGTTAAAATATGTAAGTCATTGCAAGATGCTTCTCAAGTCTTTTTTTTTTACTCCAAAGTTTGTCCTAAATTCGTTTTTTTCACATGGATTATATGGTTTTTGGGCTACAATTATAACATGATTAAAATTTTGTTAAAGGCCCATTACTAATAGAAGCAGAACGAGTAGTAAACACATTTCTTTCCTTTCACAATATATCGAGTGGATCAAAACAACCTTGTATACGCTACTCATGCAAAGAAGTTAGTATTTCTTTTGCATATGGCCTTTAACAGATAAAAGAAAAGAAATGATTACTTAAGTAATAAGAGAAAAGAAAAGAAAAGAAATGATTGTGATTTCTCTCCTTTTTGTTTGGATAAGAAAGAAATAAAAAAAAAGAAATGATTGTGATTTCTCTCATTTTGTTTGGTTAGGTTTCATTAAAGGCCTGACGGTACTATTGAGGCTTTTATTTATTTATTTATTTATTGAGCGGATATAATTGTAGTGGAGGTTTAATGAAACGTTGATAAGATATATACTTATAATGGGCCATTATTTATTTGAGTAGATTATGTTATTTGCATGTCAAAGTAAAAGCATCTAACCAATTGTTACCTAAAAATATAGGAAAGGTAAAATAATCTTAATTTTTTCAAAAAATTAAATAAAACAAAACAAAATCTAAAGGGACGGGTATTAAATTTTTCGAAAAAATCTTAGAAGGCCTAACCTATATAGTTTAAAAAATTTCCTAACTAATACTACTTATTTAAGAAGATTTTTCGAAACATTGGTGTGACGGGTGCCCCTGCCAGACCGTTCCTTGATCCATTTCTAATAGTTGGATATTGTAATTAGGCCACATTTCACACGGTAAACTTACCTTTAACCATTCTCAAATTTAAAGAGCAGATTTGTTGATGAAAATCTTTATGTCATTGATTACAAAATGAGAATTGCTATTCCATTATAAAATAGAGAAGATCTAAATACACTGAGATGTACATCCAAAACACATTTATACATATAGATAACAAGTGAACTAGAGAAAGTTCACAAGTGGAGTTTTGATTTCCATTACAAATCTCCTAACTAGTTAGTCTCCTTGAGGAAGAGGAGAGCATTCAGAGTCAGAAAATGGGAGTATTTTGGGTTAACTAGAGGACATTCTACCCGAGCCTCTGTGGCAACAAGACCAAGTCTTGGTAATGCTAGGCAAAGACTCGTCTGTTTTTGGCCTGAAGATGTTATAGACCGAAGCAGCCCCTACAGCACCAAAAGTAGGACCAACTATGTAAATCCACAGACCCTTGTACTGGTTCCATACGATTGCTGGCCCCAAACTCCTTGCCGGATTCATTGATGCCCCTGTAATTGGCCTGCATATTCAAAATTTCCCCATCTTGAGTTTTCTTGTTGCAGAGAAGGTTTCTTGTCATTGAAACCAACAAGATTTATCTATTTCATTACCATTACTATCCCAAAATCGAATAGGAACACATAAATACAAGAGGTGTATCTATTTTATGCACTTTGCATTTTCTGTGTCTGTATCAAAATTGTAAAATCAAGAATTGATAGAGCCAATTTTGTTTCTCATTCAGTTGACTTGACTAAAGTGGTTTCTCGTGGCCACTGCTCTTATTAAACCGAAAACACCATTTCAACATGCTACTCTGAACTACTAAATAATGGTTAGAGGAAGCACCAGTCAGACTCAGACATGGACATGCCGCTTCTGTGATGGTGAAGCTCAAATGGGCTTTTAATTGTACCAAATAAAGAAAAGAAAATTTGGTTGACTTATGCATAAGTTGTTACTAATATGAATGAATAACATACCCTGCAAAAAATACATTAACTGAGACTGTAGCTCCAATAACAAGCCCAGCAAGTTCTTTGATCTGCAAATCAACAACAAAAACAAAAAGAAATTAGAAGATGATGATGATGTACAAGAATCAAAATCATGTATACTATATTAGTATTATTATTATTATTAACAAATACAATAAAAATTAAAAGGGCTTCAAAGAAGCCAGTCCAATGTCCAATATATTATAATATTATATATGTTACCATTCTTAGAATACCCTAATTTGTGTGTTACAATTAGAACTTTGAGTTAATGATGAGGTGAAGAATAAGAACTAACAGCTCTGTCATCGGTGGCGATACTGCATACGACAAACATGAGGAAGAAAGTGATAATGAACTCCAGTATCAGAGACTGAACATCCGACCCTCCCGGAGCTGGAGCTGTTCCTCCAAAGTGATCATACTTTCCATTGAATATTAGTCTTAGGGTTCCACTTGCTAGTGTTGATCCTACAACTTGAGCTGCAATATATGCCGGTACCTAGTAGTAATTAAACACAAAAATAAAAGAAATGGTTAGAATACAACATCCAAATTTCTGTCCATAACAAGGGTCCGACTTCTCTTCATAGGTCCACTTTGATCGAATCATGTGTGAGGCTTATTTATAAAATAATAAATAATAAATAATTAAAAAAAAATTATATTGATCTGAAAAGGATAGTTTTGCAATGCTATGCGATATTGTCTATGTGATGCTTACTATCAAAGAAAAATCTCAACATAATTGTCTCCTAACTAGCTAACAAGGTGGGTTAACATTTTTTCACCCATAAAGTTTTCCAGTACGTGATTACTTGGGAGCACCACGTGAACAATGTTTTATGGAACACAAATGTCTGGTATAAACAAATCTAAAATGTTCAAAATTTTGACAGAAATTTATTTATTTATTTAAAAAAAAAAAAAAAAAACTGCCGGCCAAATGAGACCTGAGTTTATGCAAGAAATAAGAGGCAGTAGGACTGATCTAAATGGGCAAGGGAGTCAAATAAAAGAATATATTTTTTAATTACCTGCTTCCATGGAAATCTATTGCAAGAAGCAAAAGCAATGGTGATAGCAGGGTTAAAATGAGCACCAGAGATGTGAGAAATAGAGTAAACAAGAACCATCACAAGTAATCCCCATGCAATTGCTATTCCGGGGAATGTCACCACATTGTCTCTGCCTAAATTCACCACCACCACCGCACAACCACCAAATATCAGCAAGTATGTTCCTCCCAACTCCGCTATCACCTGCTATTTGTAAATCCAAAACACCTTGGTTATATATTGCTTCATAATCTTTTGAAGTCATATGAACAAATAAGAAAAAATAACCGGCTTCATTTGCTTTTGAAGTATTTTGGTTAGATGCTAAAAGCATTCAAATGAGTTTGTGGCATAAACATTGAATAAAATTATGCTTAAGATATAGCTGTAAGGCAAAGAAAAACTAAATACTATTTAGTAAACCAAAGTTCTCAAAGAAAGAAAATCGAGTTTACTTCGAGAAGTATATATGAAACCTTTAGCTACAATTGAGTAATTATATTCCTGACAAAAAATGAAATAATAAAGAAATTTATTTGTAAAAACAATGGAAAATGCATTAGAACATAAATTTCTAAATAAAATTATTCGTAAAAGAAGAGTTTTCAAAAATGAAAATTAATATGCAAAGTCAAAAGCGCAAATAAACAACGAAATTTTTAGGAACTACCACGTTTGGAGCAATTTCTAACTCATTCACCAAAATTACAATTTCACCCCTAGCCAAGAGCTTGACCCATTTGACTTATCATTCCAATTGCTCCAACATGTCATAAATGAAGAGAAACCAAAAATGCAACTTATATAAGCTATGCAACCAAAAAGGACAATGTGGGTTAGTGAATGCACAATGTTAAAATGTTGTAAAAACAACAAAAGAGTAGAACACGTGATATCACCTTTTGAATGAAAAGCGCAGTGAAATAGAAGCCTGAGTGTTCATTGTTGTTGGGCACAGAGCTTGGAGAGTTGAGATTGAGATCACTATCTTTAATATCCAAACAAACAACTCCATGGTTGCTTTTAACTTCAGAAATTTGAGCCATTATTGTCTACTAGAAGTGCTACAATTCAAATACAATATAAGACAAGACAATATATTGATCCTATTTATATATGCATATATGGAGAGAGAGAGAGAGAGATGGTCTGACCATAAGCCCCTAGTTTCTAATAATAGTAGTATTATAGTTACGTTATCACAGAGTGCAGTTATTCTTTCCTCAAAAAATAAAAATAAATAAATAAATGCAGTTATTGTGTCCATAGCAGCATTATACAAGTACAGATGTCTACATTTTTAATCAGAAAGGTCACCAAATATAGATTCAATTGCTTATCAGTGAGACATTTTTAAATAAATTTACACTACAAAAATTTATTAGGCGCAAGTTTGGCATATAAAATAAAGGACAAATTACGACCGTGATCCCTATATTTTGACTCTTATGTCATTTTGATTATTGACTCAATTTTGACACTGAATATATAATTTTGTCTCAATTTGATCTAATTTATTACAACTCTTAGCATCTTTTATGAAAAATATGTACATAAGTGTTATGTGTCATATTTTGAAGGGCAATATAATAAGAGGAACTTACGTGTAAGTCTTCATAAGTGGATTTATTATCCAATAGGTCCTATGATAATTAATGCCATTTTTCATCAAACACTATTAAAAATGTCACTAATTGTTAATTTCTAGCGACAATTTGAAAATTTTATCACAAAAAATATCACTAATTATAAATTTTAGCGAAAGTTTAAAAAAATTGTCCCAAAAAAAGTCATTAATTTTCAACTTTCAGCGACATTTTGAAAATTTGACACAAAAAAAAGTCACTAATTGTAAGTTATAGCAACAATTTATAAAAACCGTGATTTAAAAAAGTCACTAATTATTAGTTTTTAACGACATGCAAAAAAATTGTCACAAAAAAATTATTTTTAGCGATAATTTTACTAGAACTTACTTTCAATAGAACTTGAATGAAATTAAGTCAAGCTATTAGGACCTATTGGTAGTTTTTCCAAATAAATAATAAACTTAGTAAATTGAGTGAGTCAATCTCAACCAAGTTAGTGATAATTTTTCATAAAAAAATCTAAAGATATCATCAATTGAACTAAATTGAAAGAAGATTTAAAATTAAGGAAAATTGAGTCAATTAAAAATACGGAGACCAAAATGGCATAAGAAGTAAAATATAGAAACTACGGGTATAATTTAACCTTAAAATAAAAAAACACTTGTACTAATTACAAGAAATGACTTATATCTCATAAAAATGAGATTTTTTTCTTATTTTTTTTATGTCCAATTGATTTGATATTTCTCGAACAGATGTATCTTAAGCAGGTCAAAATAGAGAATAAAAATACAAAACCCAGGTACGATATGTTGAGTTGACACTCAAAATCACAAACCACTGGTGGCCAATGTTTTCAGTGGAGTACTTCTAATGAAGGATGTTAAAGAAGTATATATATGTCATTGTCTCCAAATACAATATTATTAAACTACAAAACACGAGTTGATAAAACTACAATATGTTTTTTACCTTCTAACAAAACCACTGGTAGCCTTTGTTGTTGTTGTTTTTTTTATTTTTATTTTTTATCAGTAAAAAAAAAATGTTATTGATGTAATAAAGAGTACAACATAATTACATCAAAAGCGGGAGCTAAGGTAAAATAGCATCAGCGCTTAGCGAATCCCGACTAAATTGACAGCAACACTCAAGTCAAACCAATGCTAAACCAACCACCCAAAGGCTGATCATCAGCCAATTTTGCAATACAGAACCAATCAACTAACAAATCCTAACACAAAAACATCACAATCACAACCAACATAACCACAACAAAATACATTATAAACAAAACCATCCAATGGAGCCAAACAAAATGCAACTGCAGCAGCCACAAACCCCCTGAACCGCAAAAACATAATACAACAACATCATTCAATAAATAGCAGCAGCCTCTGTTTAAGAGATGACTACTCAAGACAAGGATGTTACTTTTGACATCTATCTCATTATGCTCCAACCAAGTATATTATATTATTAAAGGCTATTCAGTCAATAATCATTATCCATCAACACAAAAAGTCAACAGTTTGTTTGTAATGTCAGAGCATCTTCAAGGGTTAAGGATAATGTTAAATCTTAAATGACATGTGAGAAAGTGTCGGAAGCCCTAAGAAATGAGAAATTCTTAGTCTCTTGAGTTGAACTTTCTCGAATGGCTTGAATTTGTATTTACTGGTTAACCGGCCAGACGACTACCTGGACGATCGGGTGAAGCACTTGTTTACCGCGATTGTTACCTTATCGACCGCGGTTGTCAACCTTTTTACCGGACGACTGGTTGGATGACCATCAAAACAAAATTCGAGTCATTCGAGGTAAAATCAAATTCGAGGTACATAGCATTGCTCCTAAAAAATATGTATCAAAATCTTATTTGACATTTAACATCCTTTATCAAATTTGACTTAAACCACAAAATCAATTTTTGTTCAATTTATTTATTTAATGGGCCCATTTTTAGAGAGAGGTCAAAAATAATAATAATAATAATTGACATTTTGGTTGAAATATTTATTTCTAGATCTGTTAAATTGCAAAATATCAAAAATTCTACTTAGACTTTCAAATAAATTTGGCATATCCAAATTAAATGTGTTTGGCTAACAAGTATTATTAGGGAACAAGAAAAAAGACAAGAACATAAAAATAAAAATAGCAAGACATTTTCATCAATTTTATAATAATTATTATTGATTTGAATTTTTTAAGCATTTTATAATTTTCAAAATATTTTTTACATAGATCTCAGTATTGCACAATATACTCTAGGGCACTTGTTAACATTCACCTATAAATATAGTCAACGCATTTATCATTGTGGCTAATAATTATACAAAAAGTATTTCTAATAATAGTCCTGAGGATTGGCAATAACAATCACATAAACCTAAAATATTTATATACTCAATCTACTGTTCACATTTTTCAAAACACTTTTATATAATTTCACACATTTTATACATTTTTCAATAATAACCCTAAAGATTATTTTCAACATTTTCCTTATAAAAATGCCAATGTTACATCCTTGATGAGTTTTACTCATAAAAATTGTGTTTGTGAATGACTTGTTATGAGTTAATATTATATATACAAACAAATTTTTTGTATATAAATTTTATCTTTTAATGGTGTAGTTTTTTGTGACTTTTTATTTGTAGGCAAAGTGCTTCTTATTGTGACTCATAATTATAAAAAGGGTATCTTGTGACTCATAATTATTGTGACTCAACAGTAATCACCTCAAAGGGTATCTTGTTACATTTAACACCTTTCGTCGTGATTTTGTTGGACATTTAAATGAAATCAAGTTATAAGTAAAACGCATGACACTTACGAATTTTTTAAGATAATAATACCCTTATCTAGTGATCTTATTTGTAAGTTTACCACTCTTACTTTAGTGGCAAAGTACAAACGGGATTACCACATAAAAAAATTATTGTCCTAAAAAGTTGAACATATTGTGCAAAAGAATTTAAACATATTGCAAGATTTTACATAATAAGAAATCAAAATTTAGTAATTTGTAACATACGTGTTGAAAAATCTAGAAATCCGTTAGATATTGATTTGTGATTATGTATCAATTTAATAAAACAATCCCAATCAAACAATCAAGACAAATCGACACAACGATTCTAACGTGAAAAAATCACAATTGGAGCACCTCCAATTGTGATAAAAAACCACGGGCAACAGCCACAAAACAATCCACTAAGAAGATATAAAAGAATTACACATGTATACTCTCAATTACCTAGCGAATCCACGCCCGAATTGAACCAACCCTATGTGTCTCTTCCAACCTCGTCTTCACCTCGGAATTATCTTGACGATGAGCCACTCCAGAATCCACCAAAGCTTCAGGCTCAAATTCTTCAGATTCTACTCTTTTGTATAGAATGAACAAACAAACCTTTGATGTATTTTTCTTAACCCATGAGTTGAATACTCAATTAAACATTAAAGAAAACTAGCAAAATATCCCCAGATATAAACCTTAATATCCAAAAAGAAGATCTGGAGCAGTAATCCTAAATTCTAACAGAAACACGTACTTATAGAAATCTGGGACTGCGAAGCTCGCTCGAGCGAAGACTCTCTCGCTCGAGCGAGGAACCAAAAACGCGTGTTTTCCATAAGTGGCTTCGCTCGAGCCACGCATCCTATGCTTGAGCGTACAATCAACTCTTTCAGGTTTTTATGCAGACGCAGTCTTCGCTCGAGCGAGAACTCCTTCGCTCGAGCGAGTAAGGACGGACATGCAACTTCGAATGCAATTTTGCATTTTGCTTCAGGGGCGCTGCCCCTCGACCCCGCCTGGGCGCTGCCCCGGACCCGCCAAGGGGCGCTGCCCCCTGGACCCCCGTGAGCTGACCGGGCAGCTCGATTCCCGTTATAATCAGCGAAGTGACAATCTTGAAAGTATTAACATCACAAACTTCTCGGCAAGGCACAATTTGGGTTGGATTCGCATCTAAAACTCATATCCTCACTGAAATACAAGAGCGAATAAAATTACAACAGAAAGGAGTTTTGTGAAACGGGATTGCCAAGAATAAAAACCTAACACGTGTATTCATATTTTAGATTTATTTGGAGAACTTAGCAAATGTTGTTTATACTTACATAGGTAAAATAATATACTAATAGCGTAAAATAAAAAGTCATAATTTTTGTAATGCATCTTTTATGCACTAAATATGGTAAATTTTTTAAAAGAATTATCAATCTAGAAATTTCGAAAAACTTTTTTTTTTTTTTTTTTTGTAGAATAAACAATGAATATATTTAAATTTCAAATAGAAGTAGTTAATTTAAATGATTTTCAAAATTTTCATATTGATATAGAAAGAATATGAGAAACATTACCATATTAAGCAACTAATGACTTAGTGACAAATGTATTTAATACTTAATAAATTCAAAATTTCAAAAAAAAAAAAAAAAAAAAAGGATGAAGACTTTTAAGTTCAAAAACCTTACAATGTTTTGTAATCACATATAGTATAGATTTTTAAGTAAATGTTTTTAATTAAATTAAATTGACACAATATAAAAAATTAAAAGATAAAATCCATGCAATTAGAACCACAAATACTAAACTCATATAATAGGCAGATTTGAACTATGACATTTGACCTAGTGGTTATGTAACACCTTTTGTGGTGTAATGTTTCGGGTTCAACTCTTATAAATAGGAGTTTGATATCCTTTGTGATGGTAATTTATTTCTCTCTCATTATGGGCGTTGTATGTAATTAGTAGTGGTTGTTGGGATTGGAGTTAGTGAGCTTGTTAGGTTTTGTTAACTTTCTAATTATTGTGGACTAGTAGTCTATTTGATAATTTAAATATTTATCATATTTGTATTTGTTATAAGTTTTTATTATTGGCAATTCCGTTTAACAAAATTTATTTTAGTTGTAATTTTATTCGATCTTTTATTTCAGTGAGACTATGAGTATTTAGGTGTGAATCAAATCCTAATTTTGCTTATACAGAGGAGTTTGTGATCTTAAACATTTCATGTTTGTCATGTTGATGACTAAGCACGGGAATCGAGCTGCTCGGCCAGCTCACGAGAGTCCAAGGGGCTGCACCCTGTGGCGGGGGGCTTGGTTGAGGGGTAGCGCCCCTGAAGCAAAAAGCAAAATTGCAGTTGAAGTTGTTTGACCGCTCGAGCGGTCATTTGTGCGTTCAAGCGAAGAAAATGATCATCTAATATTTTTGCAGAGTGTCTAAACTTTTGGGAATAAAGTTTTATTGCTCAAGTGGTAAAAGTTACGCTTGAGCGGTCAGCCTATATGTTTCGTATCGCCTTTAGTCACACCGCTCGAGCGGTAAAATGTGCGCTCGAGCGGTCCTTACGATCCAGGTTACTATAAAGTTCACTATTTGCTCGTTTTAGGGTTTGTGTCGTCCAGATTTTCAGAGAGAGAAAAAATAAAGTGTTTTATATTAGAGGGTGCTTTATGAGTGTTTCCTTGATGATTTAAGAGTGATCAATGGATCCATGAACTTTATATCAACATCATTAGGAGATTTGTTTGTTTTCTTTTATTCACAAAAGAGAAAGTTATTCTTCGGTGAATTTCGAAAAATTTGGGCCTGAAACTTTGGTGGATTCTGGAGTGGTTCATTGTCATGGATTCGGCATCAGCTTTGTAGATTCAACGTTGGGCAAGACAATTCTGAGGTGAAGACAGTGGTAGAAGAAGCACATAGGGGTCGGTTCAATTTGGGCGTGAATTCGTTAGGTAATTGAGAGTACATTTGGGTAATTCCTTTTTTGTCTTCTTAGATGATTGTTTTGTAGCTTTGACCAGTGATTTTTTTTTATCACAATTGTAGGCGCTCCAATTGTGGTTTTTCTACATTAAATTGTTGTGTCGATTCATTTTTGATTATTTGATTGAGATTGTTATTTATTGTTTAAAATTGATTCATAATCACAAATCAATATCTCGGAAATTTTAAAATTTTTCAGTATTTATTCTTCTATCGATTGAAAAAAAAAAAAAAATTGGAGAGATTTGGTTCAAAATTCATATCTTGAAACCATCGCCTCGCAAGCTAAATCACAGTAATTACGAATGTAATTTGTACATAATCAAATTAATTAGAGTTCAAATCAAAGATGAATATTTAGCTAAAAAGTTTTCTTAACATTGCTCGGGGGGAACCAAGGTCGATTTTTATTTTACTACTTCATTAATTATTTATTTATTATTATTTTTTTGTCAATTGGTAGGATATTTACAAATATAAGAAGAAAATTACATCAAATGAACCATCATAGTCTAACAACTAATACTAACTTTTTTTAATTTTATTTTTTTTGGGTGGATAACTAATGCTAACCCAATAACCAATATTAACCGCCAATACAAAAAAAGAGTCCTATCATCAATAATCAATACTAACCACCACATAAAGAAGAACCCCATTATGAAAGGAAATAAACTCAATACAACAAAGCTATCATAATGGGGAGGTAAAGATTGACCTCTCACCTCTCAGATCCGAGCATATAAGAGTGGCTAGCTGAACTAGTCCACTTGATTTACTACGTTAATTACGATCTTAACAAAAAGACAAGTTGAAAATGATTTTGTTTCTCTCATTTAATTAAAATTCTACATGTAATCTATCTTGGGCGGACATGACCAGGCTTGGGAGGGTTCAAGTCAGGCTCCTACTATATAATAACATGTGTTTGGCAAGTGGGTTTCCAGGCTTTTTTTGGCTATTTTAGCCACAAAAAATAAAATTGGCTATTTTAGCCATAACAAACAAAACATCACATCCAACCCATAATCATTACATTCTTCTCTGACAAAAAAACTCAAAAAAGCCAAAAAACCCTTCCCAAACCAAACTTTTAAGCTCAGGCTAAAATAGCCAAAAAAGCTAAAAAGCCAAAAAGCCAACCCACTTCCCAAACCAAGCCTTAAAGTCTTTTTTCAAACCTAGCCAATCCAAGATCAGGTCTATTCTTTATTCTAACGTCTATTAAAAAATAAAACAACAAATTTCAAGTCTACCCATATTGTCCGAATATTATTTAATATAAATATTTTTTATATTTTAAAATAAAAATTATAATTAATATAAATTTTTAGTTTTGATAGAGTTTGAGTAAGAGTTTGATTTTGTTCACACAATCTCTGAATTTGTGAACAATACACATATTGATAGAGCCTACCATTTTGGTTCAGATGATTATACTTTTCAAATATAAATCTTTATATATATATATATGAAGTTTATATATTTGAGCTAATAATATTTTGTGTATTATTTACATACTAAAAAAATGTGAGAACAAATTCATTTTGGTATAAGTAGAGTTTGGACATAGTTTTTTTATACTTTTTTTAAAATGTTAGAAAAATCCCAAATCCCAATCGGCCACTTTGTATAGCATTCTCACAGTGGTTTCTCAAATTTTAACAAAACGATAAAGAGGTATAATAGCTCATAGTGTTAAATCCAAATAAGTTCACATTAAATAAATATTACGAGTAAATTACATTCATCTCTCTTGAAATTTAGAAAAAATTACAGTAAGTCTTATATTTTTGACATAATTATATTATTATTTTTTTTAATTTTAATTCACATAACAATTAATTCATTTTTCATCAATAATTTGTTTGTTATATGGATAAAAAAATGATATTGTCATTTCTTTTATATAAAAGTGTATATTTTACTTTGTTTATTTTTGTATTTTTGCATCATTTGGATTAGTTTCAATCCATTTAACATTATTAAAAGGGATGTCGATATAATTATGTCAAAATTGTGAGGTAACTATATATTTTACGAATCTCAAGAAAGGTCAGTGTAACTTACTCAAAAGAATGGGGAAAAAAAAAAAAAAAAAAAAAGAAGGAAAAAAGAAAAGAAAAAAAGAAGAAGAAGATAATTAGTGAAAACCACTCCTCTAGATGTATACATAGATTAAAAAAGAAATAAACAAACTATGTGTGAATATATAACTTAAGAGTGAGTTTTTTTTTTTTTTTTTTTTTTCGTTTTAATTTTTTTAAGAGTTAAAGAAGTTATATAGGGAACGAGTTCATTTTGGCTTAAGTAGAGTATTTTTTAAAAATTTTTTATCAGAAAAAAATTTCATTAATGAAGCCAAACGACACATATAAAGAGGAATCTATCTAATAGATAAATTTACACTAAGCAAAGAAAAGATAAAATAAAAAAACACACGAGAGTAAATCTATGAAAATACTCGAACACACAACTCGTGTTCATGTTCGTGCTTTGTGGGAGCCAGAAAAAAATATATACCAGCTTATTGGGACAAAACCAAACAAGGCCTACAATGGGTCTAACCAAACAACTATCAGACCCCCCCCCCCCATCTATATAAAGAGGGGGGGCATCCCAGAGAAGTAGGTAGGTGATCTCTCTCCTCCACATAGCACACAAACACTCTTCATTTTTATATATTTATTCTTTCAATCAAAGGACTAACTTTACCATCGGAGTGCCTCCGCCCGGCAACTCTGGTTGGGTGGCGCCAATCATGCTCATCTTTGCAGATACACAAAGACAAAGTTCATCTCTTCGTTGGGTCTCTACAATCCATGTGAGAGGATATTTCATGGTCTCACAATTGGTGCCGTCTGTGGGAATCGTCTGAAAGATGCCAACGAAGGCAATAGCAAATACGGTACTGTAAGTAAAAAAAAAAATTTTTCAACAATACTGTGATGGTGATCTATTTTCGCTCTGATTAAATGGGTTCTTGAATTGTATATACGTATATGTCTGCGTACAAACTTTGTGGAAACTTTTGTTCATTTGGAATATTGATGGAAAAGTTTTAAAACAAAACAAAGTTCATGGGTCTACTTTTACATCTCCGTTTTCTCTCTCTAAAAATGGGTTTCACGCTTTTCTTGATACGAACATCTTTTCAGCAATTCAATACAGTTGCTCGGCCAAATCAATACATGGGTCTATCTATTTATTTATTTATTCTTTGTTTCACAAAACTTATCTTGAAGTTGATTCTTCATATGTATGCACGTGTACCTATGCTAAACAAGTTGGGTTCACTTTTTCTGTAATGGCTCATGTTGATGCCGACCAAAATCTCGACAAAATCGAAGATCAAAGGTGTTGCATGCGTAAAGAAGTCTTGCCGACCACATTCTTAGCACAACCAAATACAAAAAAATGCCGACCAAGTGTTTTGGCACATTGTGAAGCTAAGAGAAATTGCCAACCAAGAGTTTTGGTATATTGAAAAGCCCCTACATTCTGGAAAGAAATTGATTGGCACCCATAAGAAGCTTGCTGAGTCATCCAAAAAATCCTTATGTAGTGATCACAAGCTTACAAACTAGGCACTCGGCAACATCGTAGCGCCGAATTACATTGATAAATCCCAATGATGACACCATAACACCTCTTGGCCACTTCACCATAGGTCACTTGGCAATACCAGATAGTTATCAACTTGCTGAATTCACACTAATTCCATTATCAAGCTCATCGGCAATGATAATCATGCAGTGCATATATCTTCAATCACGTCGGCTACAATCGTGGTGCCGAGAACCAAATCTAGTCGTTCTCTTTTTATTAAGCATATGTTAACGGACATTTCATCCTCAACGACTCAAGAATGAAACTTCATTAAATCAATTCTAGCCACTGCGGCGAGCAATTAGGTTAATACATCGGCTAACAACGAATCAATTTCGCTAGGTATTTCACACTAAGTTGCATAGGTGACTGAGCAAAAATCAAGCTCAAAACTTTGTCGAGTATCTACCAACTTCCCAACTAACGTTCTCTATGAGCACAAGGATAAGAAAAATGGCACCACTGCGAGCCAAACATCATGCACGAGTTACTCACATTTGAAATCGACGTCCAAGTCATCCGCATGTTACTTTAATGCATCATGGGTTACTTCATTCAAAAGAGCATGAATTACATACTGGGTCAATACTCTCTCTCTCTAGCATTCGGCAACCATTTCTCGATTAAGTGGTCTTTGGATGTTCCATTTACATTGATAGTTATTATTCGACACTTTATTCTGGTTGCCCATCAAAATGGCAATAGTACCTTTATTTGTTACTTGTTTTGTTCGGCTCATAGACAAGGTATTATAGGCTGACCATAGCTTTCTCTTTCTAGACTGTTATCGGCAATCTTTAATTTTTGGCGAGCCAAAGGTGGAGTCATCGCCAACCAAGTGATTCGGCAAATCAAAGTGCCAAGATTTGTCTTCCAACCATTGCCAACCAAGCTCTCAACAAAGACAAAAAGACAAAAGATAAGCCGACCTAGCGATTTCAGACGGGAAAGAAAGTGTTGCTAACCCACCTATCTCGACCGCAAAAAAGTTTTCATGGTTCTAGGCGGCAGCGCAACATGGTCCATACACGGCCGACTCATTGCTTTGAGTATAAAAAGAAGTAACACCAACTTTGGGAGGTCTAACGACATCCAAAAATTAACGGAATGAGGCGGATGAATGATGGACTGAACACTAGGCCGCGAAATGAATACAACACCGTAAAAAAGAGGCAAATCGGACTTACGACGAAGGAGATCCAACCATAGTTCTAAATCGCGGTATAACGGTATCGATCGCAGAGTATCGGTATTGGTAGTATCGACCGGCACGTATCGGGTATCGGGCGTCACGGCTGTGAAATTTCAAAAATCATTAGCAATCCCTCTAAAACTCAATTTTATGTATTTTTTTGACTCTTTTAGAGCTTTGCTTCAATATATATAAATGCTCCTAATATATATATATATAAATATTTGAACAATCATAAATATATATTATAATATATCCCATTCCCATCCCATACCATAATATAAATAAAAAATAACCACAGTACAAACAAGGAAAAATAAATAAATAAATAAAAAATAAATAAACAAACAGAGCATGACAAATACAGGTGCTTTGCTTATTCAGCCAAAAGAAAAGGCAAGACTTATTCAGAGCATAACAAGCAAAAGGCATGACTTATTCAGCCAAAAAAAAAAAAAACCAGAGCATGACAAATAAAAACAGAGCATGAGCGAACAAACCTTCAACGAAGAAGCTTGAAATCGGTGATGGGTTTGGGTTCGATTCGATGCTTCTCCCTGCAACACTTTACAAGATGTTCGATTCGATTCGATGCTTTTCTAGGTGCTTTGCTTTGCTCAATTATTTTTGCAAGTGCTTTGCTCCATTTTCAGCTGTACCGAACTGTATTGGAACTGTATCGCTCACGTATCGGATTCAGGCCGATACGTGTCGAGAATCGGCCGCTACGGACGTGAAATTCATTCTCACCGATATACCGATGAGTATCCGACTCGGCACTCCAATTTTCCGGTACGAATCGGCCGGTACGGCACGTACCGGCCGATATTTAGAACCTTGGATCCAGCGGCTCAAAGTCAGGGTTTGAAACTAAACAATTATGCGTGTACCGTTGGGCTGCAGACACTGAAATTTTTGAGATCATCTCAATCCAATTTTGAGTACATCAATGTGATGTACTCATCGAGACAGATCTAACACAAAAAACGGTGTCGAAATCGGACTTAAAACGAAGTTGTATGGACCGATCAAAGTTTGCTTTAAATTCAACTATTTCGCCGAAGACGACAAACCAGAGTTGGCCAACAATAGAAATTCTTCAGTGCATTGCGGCTAAGATGCATCTTGTTGTTTTGATAGAAAGATAGTAGTTGCACAATAATTTAGTTCAAATATATAACTTGCAAAATATAAACAGAAGGCTTTGTTGTGGCACAGTGGTTGAGCTTTATTCATTTTTTACTGGGCATGAGTTCCAATCTAGGAATGGCAACGGGGCGGGGCGGGGCCGGGGATCGCACTCCCCGTCCCCGGCCCCGATCCCCGACGGGGAACCTGTCACTACCCCCGCTCCCGCCCCCCAACGGGGAACGGGTTTTCCTGGCCCCGAAAATTCCCCGGCCCAAATCTGTTATGTTCAACAATACTATCAACAACATTAACAACAGCATAATCATTATATATGTATACATATATACACTAACAGATCTGTTTCAACAACACCATACATGTACAAATCTATTTTCGTTCCAAAAAAAAAAAAAAAAATCTGTTTCAACACATGCTGTGTAATATATATACATAGAAAAATATGTTTCAACACCATACATAAAAAAATTTGTTTTAACACCATAAATGTACAAATCTATATACAACACCATACTGTGTATATATTTATACCTGTGTAATAAAAATCTGTTTTAACACCATACATGTACAAATCTATATACAACACCATATGAAGGAGGATCGGAGTCGCAGAGAGGACGATCGGCGTCGAGGACGAGGATCGGCGTTGCGGAGAGGATGATCGGCGTTGAGGACGACTCTCGGCATCCTAGACACAGATCGGAGGGAGGCAGTGACGGAGATCGGGGAGTGAGGCAGTGAGGTCGGAATGAGGGAGATCGGAGGAAGGGAATGATGAAGATTTGAGGGAAGGAGGGACATCGGAGGGAGGGGAGGCTTTTAGAGAGAGAGAGACGGACTAAACTGAGTCCAGATCCAGAGGCAACATATAATATAATATATATATGGCCCTAGACATATAATATAATATATATATTATAATAACCCTAAACATATAAACATATAATATATATATATATATTATAATAACTATACGGGGGGTCAGTCGGGGATCAATCGGGGCGGGGCCGGGGTTGGGAAATCTATCCCCGTCCCCGGCCCGAAAATCATTGGGGATCAGATTTTTAATACCATCCCCGGCTCTATGGGGATAATTTTCGGGGAAAAACCGTTCCAATCAGGGTAGGGGGATCGGGTCCCCATCGGGCCGGGTTTAAATTGCCATCCCTATTCCAATCTCACAGGCAACAACTTTAATTATATTTTTTGCCATTATGTTGAGCCGAATTATCCTGTGCTTCGTGGTTGCATTACACCCTGTTGATCTGAGCCTTCAGATCCATTTTGGATAAAACTACGCCATTAGGAGTCCGATTCCAACGATCTAATAGTTGTTTCCAACTATTTGGAGCCTTCTGAACACATTTGTATGGTCAGATTTTGCAAATTCCATACCCAAAATTTGTAGATTTTATATGCAGTGCCACATATCATAGCTCAAACAACACTTTTACCACCGAGCCTAGCATTTGACCAATGCCGAATTCAACAATTTTGGCATCTTCACGCCACTTTAACAACCCGCATCATTTGGCAATTTTGGCTCAAGTCTATTTCGAATTCTTTCTGAATAACCACTGTCCTTTGAAAGCAATGGGGCAACTATACTTTGTACTTTGTACTTGGCATTTTTGTACTTGGCATTATACTTCTCAATATGGTGATGGTACAATTTAATTGGCTTAACAATCATCGCCGAACTCACCGAACAACTCTTACACTCACTCGGCACTTTACATTCAGCAACTTGGCAGTTCAATCTCCATTCAGTCACGTCAAAACCTACTGCGCGAAACCTATGCATCATTCATATACCTGCAACTAGGTCACTACTGTTCACACCGCTCTAAGCAAGCGCCAGTTTTGGGACAATACATTACACACTTGGCAGTCGGCAGTTCGTATATTTTTGCGCATCGTCATTTTACCAAAGCCAAATCTGCCCCGTAACATAGGGCAATCGGGCAAGTCCAATCTGCATTTCTTTTGACTAACACCTGTCATTTGAAAGCAATGGGGCAAGTCCAATCTGCATTCCTTCCGACTAACACATGTCATTCGAAAGCAATGGGGCAAGTCTATATTAGACTAAATGCAAAGACTAAATGCAAACCGGCCAATGCTAATTGGCCCAAAATTTACTCGGCAATTAAATAGTTGGCCCAGTATCTACTTGGAAATTCCTTACAAGCGGAGCAATATTATTTGTGATTAACACGTCTACCTCATTCGGTACAGGCCATCACTGACACAGGATGCATTATTCAAAATCCTTGCAATATTGACATTTGATCGCCACTTAAAATCAGCAAAAGTCTCTGAGTACAACGTAATCTTCACACTCGGCACGGAGCGCCATCAGCAAAGGCCTACACCCATGCCCGGGGGTTAGAATACTACGGCTTACACCTACGCCCGAAGGTTAGAATACCGCGGCCTACACCCTCACCAGGGGGTTATAATACCGCAGGTTTACACATTCGTCCGGGGGTAATAATGCCGTGGTCCATTGTTTGACTGATATATCTACCTTATTTAATCTACATTATTTGGTTCAGGAAATCATTTTCGTGCTCGACATATAGAAATATCTCTAGCTTGGCATGAAAGTCCATATTTTGAAGCGTTCTTCGCACTCGACAATATATTACATCCTTGCTCGGGGGTTAGAATACCGCGGCCTACACCCTTGCCAGGGGGTCATAATACCGTGGCCTACAACCCTTGCCCGGGGGTAACAATACCGTGGCCCATCATTGTGATTTGTTTGGAACTTATGTGATATAATTTCATAACTATGATCACCATCATTTATTTAACCTCTCTCCCTAATATACATATATTTGTACATATATTCAAACATACATGCATTCATACAGTCATCCATTCATTTATCAAAAAACCTAACATTTATTTGAATGGGGTAACTCGGCAAGAAAAACTCTCATTCCTTCTATCGCAGACAATGAAAGTTTTGGGGCAATTGTGGGAGTTAGAAAAAAATATATATACCAGCTTATTGGGACTAAACCAAACAAGGCCTACAATGGGTATAACCTAAACAAATATCAGACCCCCTCCATCTATATAAAGAGGGGGGTATCCCAGAGAAGTAGGTAGGTGATCTCTTTTCCCCACACAGCACACAAACACTTTTCATTTTTATACATTCATTCTTTCAATCAAAGGACTAACTTTACCATCGAAGTATCTCCGACCGGCAACTCCGGTTGGGTGGCGTCGATCATGCTTATCTTTGCAGATACATAGGGACAAAGTTCATATCTTCGTTGGATCTCTACAATCCATGTGAGAGGATATTTCATGGTCTCACATGCTTGTATTACAAAGCCGAGGCCAATCAATCAGCTGTAGAGTATGTCTAAGATAGATTATAGGTTGCAACCGTAGACTAGGTAAGCTACTTCTAGCACTGATGAACTCTATAACCAAACCAAATAAAAAACAACAAAAGAAAAACCAGAAAACTCGACCTAAAACCAGACACAGCCAGATCCATGGAGATGGGGCCAGATTCATAGAAGATCTAGCGGCAGGATGGTGGTGATGACTAGGTGAGCAACAAAGGAGGAGGGATAGTGCAAATCCACATAGTGGGATGAAGGAAGAGAACCCAACACATTTCCACCATGGGAGAAGAAAACACCTCACAAAGAGAATGAGATTGGGAAGAAAAGCTCCCAAGGTTTATTTGGCAGAAACCAAAAGGAAAATAGGGGGGAGAGAGGAGAGAGGTGGCCGGAGGCCGAAACCACCTCCCCCTAGTAGTGCCCCACTAAAAAATCCTAAGAAATGGGATAGAGAGAGTTTGGACAGAGGTTTTTTGTTTGTTTGTTTGTTTGTTTGGTTTTTTTTTTTTTTTTTAATTATTACTTTTTTATACTTGTTTGAAAATGTTTGAAAAATTTCAAATCCTAATCAGCCACTTTGTATAGCATTCTCACAGTGGTTTTTGAAATTCTAACAAAACGATACAAAGGTATAATATCTTATAATGTTAAATCCAGATGGGCCAACATTAAATAAAGAGCGAATTACACTAACAATCTCTACAGTTTGTGATTGGGCCTGGCTTTGGTCCAGTCCATCATCGGACTGGACCGTGCTGTTGGGCCCGTGGGGGCCCACCACGGGTCCCGTTTTAAAAATCTGAACTGTTCAATGTGTAAAACTCGTCGAGTACTATATGTCTGTAAAAAATCACGTTGATCGGATATCGATAGCTATGTGATCAAAATAGTTTTTTATCAACCGTTAATTTATTCACCGTCCATTTTTTTTTTATACAAAACGAATTTGATCACATAACTATCGATATCCGATCAACTTGATTTTTTACAGCCATATAGTACTCGACGAGTTCTACACATTGAACGGTTCAGATTTTCACAAAGGGATCCGTGGTGGGCCCCTACGGGCCCAACAGCACGGTCCAGTCCGATGGTGAACTGGACCAAAGCCAGACCCTTTGTGATTTGTGTCATTTTGGTTCTTAAGCTTTCAATTGTAATATATTTGATCTTAAATTTTAAATTTTATTCCAAATAAGGACAATTGAAGATAATGTTTCCTTTACAAACGAAAAATATCCAATTTTAAGGACAAGTCGTTAATTTGATAAAATATAAACCAGTTTGACAAAAATAAATATCAAAAAGTTTTTTTTTTAATTTTTAAAAATTATTTCTACCCACCAAAGATAAAATTATATAAAAATGATAAATCATTTAGATTTTTATTTTTTTTACCAAATTTAAGTTTTAGTATATGTTTGGATGATAATCATATAATGTGTGGTTGTTTTTGTTGATATTTTTAGATGGTTATCATGTAATATATGGTTGTTTTTGTTGTTAACAGATATTTTTGAATGATTATCATATAATGGATAGTTATTAGGGTTTTAATGTATAATCGATATATTTAATATATGAAATGTTTTTATTTATTTTTGATTTAATGGATTGGTTTAATAATTAGATTAAAGTTGTCATCATGTTTGACTTTTAAAAATAGAAACCAATTTAACGAAAATAAATGTAAAAAAAAAATTAATTTTAAAAAATGATTTCTACCTTCCCAAAAGATAAAATTTATATATTGACATGCTTTTAATTTTTTTTCACTAATTTAATTTTTAGTTATTTAATTTTTTTTTCTAAAAATAGATTTTAAAAACCAAACCAAACAGAATTTTATAACCAAAAAGTACCAACACTATTCATTAAAATATGTCACTACATTTTAAGGAAAAAGATTTGGACCTCGAAAGTTTTTACCCCCGAATCCCCCGAAAATATGAAACGACGTCGTTTTGAGATTGAATTTTTTTTTTTTTTTTTTCTTTTTCTTTCCCTCTATTCGACACTCCTGTTCGAGCCCGCCTCTTCGAATTGCAAAACAAATCCTCTCATCTCTCTACTCACTCACTCTCTGCGAATCGCAAATCCTCTCATCTCTCTCTACTCACTCACTCTCTTCCTCTTCCAGAACCTCTCTTCCTCTTCCAGAACCTCTCTTTCAGATTTATCTTCCAGATCTTCAGAGCTACGGGTGTTGAATCGCACGGCAGTGTCGACTAGCAGGAAAAAAGGTAACACAACCAAGAACTAGGGTTTGTGTTTCTGTGTGATTGCTAAGAAAAAGAAATTTGAAATTTGTGTTAGGGTTTTGGTTTTCGCTTGAATCTGTAGAACATGTTTTTCAGATTCCTTAATTATTGATTATTAGGGTTGTGATTGTTTGTTAGAATTTGGGCATTGTGGGTTTTGCCTTGAATTTCGACAATGGCCTTCATTATGGACTTCATTATAGTTGATCTTGAATTTGATTTTGAATTTCTTGAATGGTCTTCTCTGTTATAAATATATCAATTTTCATGGTTGTGTTAATTTATTTTCATGGCTGTGAGCTTTAAGGCAAAGGTGGGCGCTCAAAAATTGATGGATGGAGTGATGGAGGCCTTTATTTTGAAGTAAATTTATTTCCTGAAACTTTTTTATATATATCAATTTTCATGTTAGGACATATATTGTTTAAGCTGTACTTGTACATGAACAAGCATATTGATCTTTACTTGCAGTTGCTGAGGGCTGAGTGAGACATTGCATCTACTCTTGGAAAATTTATAAATTCTTGGTCATTTTTCTCTAGCCTATCAAGTTTTGCATTATGAAGAACAATTTACTTAGCTTATTAAAAAACTATGGCTTTCTTAAAAGATCTAGTTGGTTAATTTTGACTTCACATGAAGTTTTTGAATGGGAAAATTCTTTATCCATCATCACAAACAAGTAGTCTGTGCCAATGATACCTAAATAATTTATGCATCATATGATTTTCTCTTGAAGGCCTCAGGTTTCCCAACTTGGAAGAATTGGGGTCTTTCTGACTGTCTGTTATCAAATGTAGTCTTCTACGACTTGCCCATGTTATCTACCTACAATTGTCATACTTATCATGAATACACTGAAATTATGGGTTCGATAAATTGATTTCAGGATAATAGAGACTTAACATCAATTGTAGGTAGATAATGGATTCTGTTCATTCTGAAAGATCATATGTAGCTTTGGACCAAGCAAATATGCATGTTAAAGGATCTAGTGCAGATGCTTTTCGAGTTAGTGTATCTAGTACCCCCAGCACTTCCAGTCATGGTTCTGCTCCAGATGATTATGATGCTTTAGGGGATGTATATATATGGGGTGAGGTTACATGCGATAATCTTAGCAAGGTTGGGGCTGATAAAAATGCCAATTCTTTGAGCACAAGAGCTGATGTATTTCTTCCAAGGCTGTTAGAGTCCAATGTAGTTTTGGATGTACAACATATAGCCTGTGGGGTCAGGCATACTGTAAAAACATAAGTCTTGTTCTTGACATCAATCCAGCTGCACCCAGGCTCTTTTCTTACCCCATTGACCCCCATTAATCTAGGTTTTGGACAGATTAGTACCTATGTTTACTAATGTATGTATATGCTGCAGATTACAAAATGGCTTCTTCCTCTACTAACACTAGCTACTTAAGATTGATACCAAGACTTTGTGATTGTGGGAGAACAGCTGCCATACACATTGTGCGAACCAATCAGAATGGAAATAAAGGCCGTGTGTACTTTGTGTGTCCATCAAAATATGTAAGTACTATGGAAATTTTTTTGGAAATTTTCTTGCAAATTTATTAGCCTGATTTGATTAACTGATTGTCATGCATTGTAGATTAATGAGGAACACTGCAATTACTTCAAGTTCGTAGAAGATGATGACTACGACGTGATCTCCAATGCTGCACCTCGTACATGTACAAGAAGCGAAGAATTTAACGATCCAACCACAAGGGTTTATGAGATGGATAATCAATTTCAGGAGCATGGTAGAAGGCTTCGAAGGATGGAGAAGAAATTGAATGTCATGCTTTATCTCATTCTATTTTGTATTGTTTTATATTTTATAATGTAAACTACTGAGTTCATAGCTTTTGGGGAATTTGATGGATGTACTTATGGATTGATGGACTTGATGTATGTACTTATGGATTGAATGGATGTACTTATGTATTATTGAATGAATGAATGGACTTGTTGAATTAATGAATGAATGGACTTGGTGAATTATGATGTCATATACCAGACATGTTGATTGAATGGACTTGAATGGACTTGTTGGATTATGGATTACAGATTGAATGGACATGTTGAATTTATGGATTTAATGGATTATGGATTATGAATTGAATGGATTATGGATTATTATAGATTATGGATTATGGATTATGAATTGAATGGATTATGGATTATGGATTATTATGGATTATGGATTATGAATTATGGTTTTATTTCAGGTGTTATTATTAGAGCTATGTTAAAATCTACTCTTTAAATCATTAAAACTGTTTAGAGCTATTGTGAACTGTGTTGGTTTTCACTTCTCAGAACACAACTTAAGTTGACTAGTTTTAAAGACCCTTGGAAGTTGTTTCTGAAACATGATTTCAAATAAACAACTTGAATTTTTTTAACTGGTGTTATTATTGTTGTTGTTGTGTATGTTGATTATATATGTTTACAGCTCTGCAGGGAGTAGCACAACCCCAACAACTACCACCCCATCAACAAGCACAACTCCATCCACAAGCACAGATCATTAAAACTGTTTACATTTCATGAAACCATTAAAACATTTCAAATCTGAAAACCAGATTAACATGTTCAAAATCTGAAAATCTGTTCAAAAACTGAAAATCTGAAAATCTGATTTTCTGAAAACCAGATTAATCTATTCAAAGTCTGAAAATCTGAAAATGTCAAAATCTGATTTTCTGAAACCTGTTCAAAACCATATTAATTTGTCCAAAAGCAGATTAATCTGTCCAAATATGCAAATCTGTTCAAAATCTGAAAATGTCAAAATCTGAAAATCTGAAAACCTCTTCGAAACCAGATTAATCTGTCCAAAACCAGATAAAGCTGTTCAAAATCAGAAAATCTGAAAATGTCAAAATCTGGAAATCTGAAAACCTGTTAAAAACCAGATTAATCTGTCCAAAAACAGATGAATCTGTCCAAATCTCAAAATCTGAAAATCTGTCCACAACCAGATTAATCTGTTCAAACCTGAAAATCTGTTCAAAATATGTCGAAATCTGAAAATCTGTCCACAACCAGATTAACCTGTCCAAATCTCAAAATCTCAAAACCTCTTCAAAACCTGTTCAACACCTGTTCAAAACCAAATATAATCTGTCCCGAAGCTGTTCAAAACCTATTCAGAATCAAAATATCATTAATCCGAATCTGTTCAAAACCTGTTCATAATCAAAAATACCATAGTTTTACAAACATTTGTAAAGCAAATTGGGGCTATTGGATCCGCATCTATATTGAAGTCCACAAAAGTAACAATCTCCATCTTACAAACTAAAAAAAAAATGGAACGTTTGGGTCCACATCTATATTCAAGTCCACAAAAGTTGAACCATCTATATTCGCCATTCCTGATTCACTGAAAGATGAGCTTCCAATTTTGTCCACCATTTGCAATGCGCTCTCTTGTGTCCCATCCATACACGGAAAATAATAGGATTGACCTTGCGGCACCTAAAAATACCATAATCACAAAATATCATTAATAAGTTCAAACATAATGTAATGAATCCCATACAGAAAATTGTACTGGAATACCATAATGTAATGAAACACATACCAACTCGTACGTATTGTCTTCCATCCCATCCGTACAACCGAAATTCAACATACGAGGTTCACATTTACCCATCTTACGACCCTATAGTAACACACATTGGTGAAAAAGTTTTACAATAATAAATTCAAGTCTTTTACATATAGTCCAAAAATGAAATTTATACCTGGACTTTTGGTGCCTTTTTATTCTTTCCTTTCAACCGACTCACTATTTCGTCCACCTTGCTCACCTTCCGTTTCGTACATGGCCGGCCTCTTCGGCGAGCAATCAAAGGACTAAGAACCTTTCGAGTAGTACTAGAAGGTGGCACATTACTACTACAAGGTGGGACAGTACTACTACAAGGTGGGATATTACTCGCACAACCAGATTCATCTTTTCTTACTCTTTCCTTGATTTCTCTCAACCCAAGTTGAATGGCTTTGTGTTTACTATCATCGTTTGAAGCAATTTCTATAATTTCATCCAATGTCTTGTGGTAGTTATCATGTACCTTTGCATTGAGGGCAGCCCCGGATTTCGTGTATGTCGTTGGAATGCATGTGTACCCTCTTTCAAAATCTTTTCTCCATCTTGGCATAATGTACTTATTTGGAACCTGATATATGCACCTCTCAATGAGCACACTAAGGGAATGGGCACACATGATCCCCTTAAACTCAAACCACCGACATACACATTGCATTTCAAATTCAATTGAATTAAAGTATACGACAAATTCAACTTTCTTCATTTTGTCACCCACAAGCACAGCTTCCTTGACATGATAAGTACAAATGGATCCGTCCTCCTTCACAAGAGTCGCATGACAATACAGTAGTCGCTTCAATTGTACTTGAAGTTCTTTAAATTTCGCATTCGTGTAGGCTGCACGAAATTGCTTCTCAAACTCATACACCGTTAAGCAATCATACAATTTGTTTCGAGATTTGAAGTCTGCTTTGGTCTCCTTCTCCACCTTACTTCTCAATGCATTGTCATACTGTTCAACAAATTGCTTTAAAGTCGTCTTTGAGTTTACATAGCCATCAAAAAATGCATTCATGCTCTCACTTCGCTGTGTAGTTGACATGCCAGCCCAAAATATATCTTTCACATAGGCAGGAATCCACCTATGTCGCTCACCATATAATACCCCCAACCACTCGTTGTCATGAAGGCTAAACTTTTCAATCATCATTTGCCATTCCATTTCAAATTCATCTTTTCTAAAACAATCATACACTGCATTTTGTAAAGCGACTTTGATGGCTTCATATTGGGAATATCCTCTCAATTTCTCAGGTATTTTCTTCATTACATGCCATAAACACCAACGATGTCGAGCCTGTGGGAACACAATTTCTATGGCATTTTGCATGGCTCTACACTGGTCAGTTATAATAGCTTTTGGAGGAGTGGCTGACATACAATTTAACCATTCTTTGAATAGCCAAACAAATGTGTCGGTGTTCTCATTAGATAATAGCCCACAACCAAACAAGATTGACTGTCCATGGTGATTAACTCCTACAAATGGAGCAAACGGCATATCATACTTGTTTGTAAGATAGGTGGTATCAAATGAGACAACATCCCCAAATGCTTTATAAGCCGCCCTACTCCTTGCGTCCGCCCAAAATAAGTTTCGTATGCGACCATCTACATCAAAGTCAATTGCAGAATAGAAGTTTGAATTTTCTTGTTGCATCCTATGAAAATAAAATGCAACTGACTCGGCGTCTCCTACCCCAAGCCTCAATCTTCTAGCATTTTGAATGTGGTTCCTTGCATCTCGTTCATCAAATGTTAATGCCTCATATCCCCCCGCTTCAACAACTATAGAATGAAAATTCCTAGACACCCCTATTCCGGCTTCGTCGTTTATTTCTAATCTTCTCTTCACAGGAGTACAAATCCTCTTATTCATTGGAAAATGGCGTGAGTCGCTAGGAATTAAATCATGCGCATGCTCAAGCACAACTGTAGTTAACTTATATCTTCCATCCGGTTGTAAAGTCGCTCTAACCTTAGCTTTACAATCAATTTTTGATGACATAGATGGTTTCAGGGGGTTTTCTTCTGGTTTGTTTTTCCTCTTATATGCCCGAGTACATTCAATTCCAAAGTATTTCACCTTTCCATCCGCTCCAACATTCTGTGTTCTGTAAGCTATTGAAAATCCCAGATTTTTTGCATATTTTGCATACCACTCGTGCACTTCTTCCTTTGATGTAAAACACATCCCCTTCTTAGGTTCTTCAATTTCAGCACTCTCATTTAATGAAGGATTGTTCTCTGCTTCCTCAACTTCCTCACCCGCACTCAAGGTTGGATTGTTTGAATCAATGTCCATTGTGTGAATAAGTGAATCTGTGAATCTGTAAATAAGGTTAGAGACATCATAAATCCACAGAATTTGAATCTGTGAATAAGGATTTTAACCACACAATTCCATTGCATTGTCTTAAAAAATAGATAGTAAGTATAATTGTATGTGCACAGATTTAGAAATTATTAAAAAAATAATTTAGATTCAGAAATTTATTTATCAAAACCTATGTCGTGATGGCGCCAAGTGGGTGTGTGCCAGGTGATCTCTGCTTAAGTGAACCTACATCCCCAAAACCATGGTTCCTTCCTTTTCTCTGGTTCAACAGTATGAACCAAAACCATGCATTTCCTTCCTTTTCTTTCCGAAACAACCCAATGCAAATGGACCATGAATGTGAAACAAGGATGTGAATTCAATAAACATGGCCAAACCCAACCACAGTTTGACACATAAATAAGGTTCAAGTGGATTTAATCAAGACTCAGACATTCACACAGATTCAGCAAATTTAGCTTTCACTTCAACATTCAGATTCTTCCAATCCCCCACATTCAGATTCAGGTGAGTAAAATCAAAAAAATTTATAGCTTCACAGACCACATTCAGATTCAGGTGAGTGAAATATTGACGGACTGAGTAACTTGACAGACCAGATTCAGATTCAGGTGAGTAACCATTTTTTGATAAATTTATAAGAAGAAAAAAAACAAAAAAACGCACCAGCTGGTCGTCGATGGTGACCCAGGTCGGTAGTGTCAACACGGGTCGACCTCGGCGGTGGTCGCTCTCGCCTATTCGTCTTCGACTGGTTCCTCTCCTCCCATCTTCTCTCTTTTCTTCTTCTATTTCTCGCGCGTGTGTTGTTGCAACTGAGCTGAGGCAAACATTCATTCAAAACTCATCTTTTTCATTTTCGGGGAATTCGGGGGACCCTTTTTCGAGGTCCAAATCGCAACTGACATCTTTTTAAATACAGTTGCGATTTGGACCTCGAAAAAGGGTCCCCCGAATTCCCCGAAAATGAAAAAGATGAGTTTTGAATGAATGTTTGCCTCAGCTCAGTTGCAACAACACACGCGCGAGAAATAGAAGAAGAAAAGAGAGAAGATGGGAGGAGAGGAACCAGTCGAAGACGAATAGGCGAGAGCGACCACCGCCGAGGTCGACCCGTGTTGACACTACCGACCTGGGTCACCATCGACGACCAGCTGGTGCGTTTTTTTGTTTTTTTTCTTCTTATAAATTTATCAAAAAATGGTTACTCACCTGAATCTGAATCTGGTCTGTCAAGTTACTCAGTCCGTCAATATTTCACTCACCTGAATCTGAATGTGGTCTGTGAAGCTATAAATTTTTTTGATTTTACTCACCTGAATCTGAATGTGGGGGATTGGAAGAATCTGAATGTTGAAGTGAAAGCTAAATTTGCTGAATCTGTGTGAATGTCTGAGTCTTGATTAAATCCACTTGAACCTTATTTATGTGTCAAACTGTGGTTGGGTTTGGCCATGTTTATTGAATTCACATCCTTGTTTCACATTCATGGTCCATTTGCATTGGGTTGTTTCGGAAAGAAAAGGAAGGAAATGCATGGTTTTGGTTCATACTGTTGAACCAGAGAAAAGGAAGGAACCATGGTTTTGGGGATGTAGGTTCACTTAAGCAGAGATCACCTGGCACACACCCACTTGGCGCCATCACGACATAGGTTTTGATAAATAAATTTCTGAATCTAAATTATTTTTTTAATAATTTCTAAATCTGTGCACATACAATTATACTTACTATCTATTTTTTAAGACAATGCAATGGAATTGTGTGGTTAAAATCCTTATTCACAGATTCAAATTCTGTGGATTTATGATGTCTCTAACCTTATTTACAGATTCACAGATTCACTTATTCACACAATGGACATTGATTCAAACAATCCAACCTTGAGTGCGGGTGAGGAAGTTGAGGAAGCAGAGAACAATCCTTCATTAAATGAGAGTGCTGAAATTGAAGAACCTAAGAAGGGGATGTGTTTTACATCAAAGGAAGAAGTGCACGAGTGGTATGCAAAATATGCAAAAAATCTGGGATTTTCAATAGCTTACAGAACACAGAATGTTGGAGCGGATGGAAAGGTGAAATACTTTGGAATTGAATGTACTCGGGCATATAAGAGGAAAAACAAACCAGAAGAAAACCCCCTGAAACCATCTATGTCATCAAAAATTGATTGTAAAGCTAAGGTTAGAGCGACTTTACAACCGGATGGAAGATATAAGTTAACTACAGTTGTGCTTGAGCATGCGCATGATTTAATTCCTAGCGACTCACGCCATTTTCCAATGAATAAGAGGATTTGTACTCCTGTGAAGAGAAGATTAGAAATAAACGACGAAGCCGGAATAGGGGTGTCTAGGAATTTTCATTCTATAGTTGTTGAAGCGGGGGGATATGAGGCATTAACATTTGATGAACGAGATGCAAGGAACCACATTCAAAATGCTAGAAGATTGAGGCTTGGGGTAGGAGACGCCGAGTCAGTTGCATTTTATTTTCATAGGATGCAACAAGAAAATTCAAACTTCTATTCTGCAATTGACTTTGATGTAGATGGTCGCATACGAAACTTATTTTGGGCGGACGCAAGGAGTAGGGCGGCTTATAAAGCATTTGGGGATGTTGTCTCATTTGATACCACCTATCTTACAAACAAGTATGATATGCCGTTTGCTCCATTTGTAGGAGTTAATCACCATGGACAGTCAATCTTGTTTGGTTGTGGGCTATTATCTAATGAGAACACCGACACATTTGTTTGGCTATTCAAAGAATGGTTAAATTGTATGTCAGCCACTCCTCCAAAAGCTATTATAACTGACCAGTGTAGAGCCATGCAAAATGCCATAGAAATTGTGTTCCCACAGGCTCGACATCGTTGGTGTTTATGGCATGTAATGAAGAAAATACCTGAGAAATTGAGAGGATATTCCCAATATGAAGCCATCAAAGTCGCTTTACAAAATGCAGTGTATGATTGTTTTAGAAAAGATGAATTTGAAATGGAATGGCAAATGATGATTGAAAAGTTTAGCCTTCATGACAACGAGTGGTTGGGGGTATTATATGGTGAGCGACATAGGTGGATTCCTGCCTATGTGAAAGATATATTTTGGGCTGGCATGTCAACTACACAGCGAAGTGAGAGCATGAATGCATTTTTTGATGGCTATGTAAACTCAAAGACGACTTTAAAGCAATTTGTTGAACAGTATGACAATGCATTGAGAAGTAAGGTGGAGAAGGAGACCAAAGCAGACTTCAAATCTCGAAACAAATTGTATGATTGCTTAACGGTGTATGAGTTTGAGAAGCAATTTCGTGCAGCCTACACGAATGCGAAATTTAAAGAACTTCAAGTACAATTGAAGCGACTACTGTATTGTCATGCGACTCTTGTGAAGGAGGACGGATCCATTTGTACTTATCATGTCAAGGAAGCTGTGCTTGTGGGTGACAAAATGAAGAAAGTTGAATTTGTCGTATACTTTAATTCAATTGAATTTGAAATGCAATGTGTATGTCGGTGGTTTGAGTTTAAGGGGATCATGTGTGCCCATTCCCTTAGTGTGCTCATTGAGAGGTGCATATATCAGGTTCCAAATAAGTACATTATGCCAAGATGGAGAAAAGATTTTGAAAGAGGGTACACATGCATTCCAACGACATACACGAAATCCGGGGCTGCCCTCAATGCAAAGGTACATGATAACTACCACAAGACATTGGATGAAATTATAGAAATTGCTTCAAACGATGATAGTAAACACAAAGCCATTCAACTTGGGTTGAGAGAAATCAAGGAAAGAGTAAGAAAAGATGAATCTGGTTGTGCGAGTAATATCCCACCTTGTAGTAGTACTGTCCCACCTTGTAGTAGTAATGTGCCACCTTCTAGTACTACTCGAAAGGTTCTTAGTCCTTTGATTGCTCGCCGAAGAGGCCGGCCATGTACGAAACGGAAGGTGAGCAAGGTGGACGAAATAGTGAGTCGGTTGAAAGGAAAGAATAAAAAGGCACCAAAAGTCCAGGTATAAATTTCATTTTTGGACATATATGTAAAAGACTTGAATTTATTATTGTAAAACTTTTTCACCAATGTGTGTTACTATAGGGTCGTAAGATGGGTAAATGTGAACCTCGTATGTTGAATTTCGGTTGTACGGATGGGATGGAAGACAATACGTACGAGTTGGTATGTGTTTCATTACATTATGGTATTCCAGTACAATTTTCTGTATGGGATTCATTACATTATGTTTGAACTTATTAATGATATTTTGTGATTATGGTATTTTTAGGTGCCGCAAGGTCAATCCTATTATTTTCCGTGTATGGATGGGACACAAGAGAGCGCATTGCAAATGGTGGACAAAATTGGAAGCTCATCTTTCAGTGAATCAGGAATGGCGAATATAGATGGTTCAACTTTTGTGGACTTGAATATAGATGTGGACCCAAACGTTCCATTTTTTTTTTAGTTTGTAAGATGGAGATTGTTACTTTTGTGGACTTCAATATAGATGCGGATCCAATAGCCCCAATTTGCTTTACAAATGTTTGTAAAACTATGGTATTTTTGATTATGAACAGGTTTTGAACAGATTCGGATTAATGATATTTTGATTCTGAATAGGTTTTGAACAGCTTCGGGACAGATTATATTTGGTTTTGAACAGGTGTTGAACAGGTTTTGAAGAGGTTTTGAGATTTTGAGATTTGGACAGGTTAATCTGGTTGTGGACAGATTTTCAGATTTCGACATATTTTGAACAGATTTTCAGGTTTGAACAGATTAATCTGGTTGTGGACAGATTTTCAGATTTTGAGATTTGGACAGATTCATCTGTTTTTGGACAGATTAATCTGGTTTTTAACAGGTTTTCAGATTTCCAGATTTTGACATTTTCAGATTTTCTGATTTTGAACAGCTTTATCTGGTTTTGGACAGATTAATCTGGTTTCGAAGAGGTTTTCAGATTTTCAGATTTTGACATTTTCAGATTTTGAACAGATTTGCATATTTGGACAGATTAATCTGCTTTTGGACAAATTAATATGGTTTTGAACAGGTTTCAGAAAATCAGATTTTGACATTTTCAGATTTTCAGACTTTGAATAGATTAATCTGGTTTTCAGAAAATCAGATTTTCAGATTTTCAGTTTTTGAACAGATTTTCAGATTTTGAACATGTTAATCTGGTTTTCAGATTTGAAATGTTTTAATGGTTTCATGAAATGTAAACAGTTTTAATGATCTGTGCTTGTGGATGGAGTTGTGCTTGTTGATGGGGTGGTAGTTGTTGGGGTTGTGCTACTCCCTGCAGAGCTGTAAACATATATAATCAACATACACAACAACAACAATAATAACACCAGTTAAAAAAATTCAAGTTGTTTATTTGAAATCATGTTTCAGAAACAACTTCCAAGGGTCTTTAAAACTAGTCAACTTAAGTTGTGTTCTGAGAAGTGAAAACCAACACAGTTCACAATAGCTCTAAACAGTTTTAATGATTTAAAGAGTAGATTTTAACATAGCTCTAATAATAACACCTGAAATAAAACCATAATTCATAATCCATAATCCATAATAATCCATAATCCATAATCCATTCAATTCATAATCCATAATCCATAATCTATAATAATCCATAATCCATTCAATTCATAATCCATAATCCATTAAATCCATAAATTCAACATGTCCATTCAATCTGTAATCCATAATCCAACAAGTCCATTCAAGTCCATTCAATCAACATGTCTGGTATATGACATCATAATTCACCAAGTCCATTCATTCATTAATTCAACAAGTCCATTCATTCATTCAATAATACATAAGTACATCCATTCAATCCATAAGTACATACATCAAGTCCATCAATCCATAAGTACATCCATCAAATTCCCCAAAAGCTATGAACTCAGTAGTTTACATTATAAAATATAAAACAATACAAAATAGAATGAGATAAAGCATGACATTCAATTTCTTCTCCATCCTTCGAAGCCTTCTACCATGCTCCTGAAATTGATTATCCATCTCATAAACCCTTGTGGTTGGATCGTTAAATTCTTCGCTTCTTGTACATGTACGAGGTGCAGCATTGGAGATCACGTCGTAGTCATCATCTTCTACGAACTTGAAGTAATTGCAGTGTTCCTCATTAATCTACAATGCATGACAATCAGTTAATCAAATCAGGCTAATAAATTTGCAAGAAAATTTCCAAAAAAATTTCCATAGTACTTACATATTTTGATGGACACACAAAGTACACACGGCCTTTATTTCCATTCTGATTGGTTCGCACAATGTGTATGGCAGCTGTTCTCCCACAATCACAAAGTCTTGGTATCAATCTTAAGTAGCTAGTGTTAGTAGAGGAAGAAGCCATTTTGTAATCTGCAGCATATACATACATTAGTAAACATAGGTACTAATCTGTCCAAAACCTAGATTAATGGGGGTCAATGGGGTAAGAAAAGAGCCTGGGTGCAGCTGGATTGATGTCAAGAACAAGACTTATGTTTTTACAGTATGCCTGACCCCACAGGCTATATGTTGTACATCCAAAACTACATTGGACTCTAACAGCCTTGGAAGAAATACATCAGCTCTTGTGCTCAAAGAATTGGCATTTTTATCAGCCCCAACCTTGCTAAGATTATCGCATGTAACCTCACCCCATATATATACATCCCCTAAAGCATCATAATCATCTGGAGCAGAACCATGACTGGAAGTGCTGGGGGTACTAGATACACTAACTCGAAAAGCATCTGCACTAGATCCTTTAACATGCATATTTGCTTGGTCCAAAGCTACATATGATCTTTCAGAATGAACAGAATCCATTATCTACCTACAATTGATGTTAAGTCTCTATTATCCTGAAATCAATTTATCGAACCCATAATTTCAGTGTATTCATGATAAGTATGACAATTGTAGGTAGATAACATGGGCAAGTCGTAGAAGACTACATTTGATAACAGACAGTCAGAAAGACCCCAATTCTTCCAAGTTGGGAAACCTGAGGCCTTCAAGAGAAAATCATATGATGCATAAATTATTTAGGTATCATTGGCACAGACTACTTGTTTGTGATGATGGATAAAGAATTTTCCCATTCAAAAACTTCATGTGAAGTCAAAATTAACCAACTAGATCTTTTAAGAAAGCCATAGTTTTTTAATAAGCTAAGTAAATTGTTCTTCATAATGCAAAACTTGATAGGCTAGAGAAAAATGACCAAGAATTTATAAATTTTCCAAGAGTAGATGCAATGTCTCACTCAGCCCTCAGCAACTGCAAGTAAAGATCAATATGCTTGTTCATGTACAAGTACAGCTTAAACAATATATGTCCTAACATGAAAATTGATATATATAAAAAAGTTTCAGGAAATAAATTTACTTCAAAATAAAGGCCTCCATCACTCCATCCATCAATTTTTGAGCGCCCACCTTTGCCTTAAAGCTCACAGCCATGAAAATAAATTAACACAACCATGAAAATTGATATATTTATAACAGAGAAGACCATTCAAGAAATTCAAAATCAAATTCAAGATCAACTATAATGAAGTCCATAATGAAGGCCATTGTCGAAATTCAAGGCAAAACCCACAATGCCCAAATTCTAACAAACAATCACAACCCTAATAATCAATAATTAAGGAATCTGAAAAACATGTTCTACAGATTCAAGCGAAAACCAAAACCCTAACACAAATTTCAAATTTCTTTTTCTTAGCAATCACACAGAAACACAAACCCTAGTTCTTGGTTGTGTTACCTTTTTTCCTGCTAGTCGACACTGCCGTGCGATTCAACACCCGTAGCTCTGAAGATCTGGAAGATAAATCTGAAAGAGAGGTTCTGGAAGAGGAAGAGAGGTTCTGGAAGAGGAAGAGAGTGAGTGAGTAGAGAGAGATGAGAGGATTTGCGATTCGCAGAGAGTGAGTGAGTAGAGAGATGAGAGGATTTGTTTTGCAATTCGAAGAGGCGGGCTCGAACAGGAGTGTCGAATAGAGGGAAAGAAAAAGAAAAAGAAAAAAAAAAATTCAATCTCAAAACGACGTCGTTTCATATTTTCGGGGGATTCGGGGGTAAAAACTTTCGAGGTCCAAATCTTTTTCCTTTTAAATAACACACAAGTTAACCAACACAAAATAAATTGTATGAAGATTTTGCCCTTGAAATTGACCTTTTGCAAAGGAAATATGTTTGATTGTACTGGTTTGAAACAAGATTTAAAATTCAGGGTCAAATGTATCATAATTAAAAAGTCAGGTACTAAAATGACACAAGTCCCAAACTACATGGACTGTTAGTGTAATTCGCCCTTAAATAAATATTAAGAGTAAATACATTGACCTCTCTTGAGGTTTCGAAAAAATAAAGTAAATCTTACACTTTTGATATAATTATATTAAGTTCTCTTGAATTTTATTTCACATAACAATTAATACCATTTTTATCAATAATTTATTCGTTATATGGATGAAAAAATGACACTGTCATCTCTTTTATACAAAAGTGTATATTTTACTTTATTAATTTTTCTATTTTCACATCATTTGAATTAGTTTCAGTTCATTTAACATTACTTAAAAATATTTCAATATAATTATATTAAAATTATGGAGTAACTATATATTTTACGAATCTCAAGAAATGTCAACGTAACGTACTCAAAAGAAATAAAAAAATAGTAAAAACAACTCTTCTAGACGTAGACATAGATTAAGAGTGAGTTTGGGACCTTTTTTTTTTTTTTTTTTTTTTTTTTTTTTTTTTTTTTTAAGAGTTAAAAAAGTTATATATTTGGAAATTTTTATTTTTTTTTTGGTAAAAAAATTGATGTGACATTTAATTTTTTAATTGATGATAAATAATTTGGTGGATTTTTTAGTTTTTTAAGTCAAAACCTACTGTTTTTGCATGTTTTCAAATAGTACATATTACTTTGTGTGCACATTTCATGAGTCCTCTTAAAATTGCAATAAGTTGCAAACTTTTATTTAAATTTGATTTGGGTAGTTTACAAGGGGAAAATAACCTGTCCCATTTATGTTTGGTTTGACTCTTAAAATTTTTTTATTTTTATTTTAGCCTTTCATATTTTAAGTTTTTGTCAATTTAATCTAAAAGTTATTTTATGTCCAAAATTAGATATAAAAAAAAAAAAAAAATTACGCATCGAAAGTTATGTGATATAAAAATATTTTATTATATATAATTTATACCTTTGACATAAATCTAAATTTCAATATAATAATATATTTTTTATGTCATATGATAGTTAACATGGTATTTTTTTGGTCTAATTTTAAAGAAAAGTTAGCTTTAAGAACAAATTAAAAAAAATAATTTGAAACATGAAGGGCCAAGTAAAAAAAAATTAAAAACCAAAGTGATAAAAGAATCAAACATAATGGGGACAAAGTGCAATTTACCCTAAACACATACTTGTATTTTGAAAAGATAAAAATTATCACAAAGTTTACACTAATTCAAATGGAATATATGTGAATACAATAGAGATAAGAGGCGGTTACGAGCAGGTGACCAAATTTATTTCCAAAAAATTTTACTTCAATTTATCACTGTAATTTAGGAAAAAAAAAAAAAATACAATTCAACTACCTATACTTCTTACGTCATATTTCAACACAAATAAATTAAAAATAAATCAAATTTCATAACTAAAACACCCACTCATTTATTACTTTAATAAATTTATCAGTATGATATGATTATCAATATCAAATGATCATTTCACTAATATAAAACACATCTAAAAAGTCTTTTAAAAAAATTCATTATCAAAACAAGGGACAAATCAATTTTAAAAAAAAATTTCACTCAAAACTTATTAGTAAATAAGGTACAATCAAAAGCACCTACTTAAAATTATTTTCTTGGGTTTATTACACTTTTGAGCCCCAAAATATTATCAAAATATTTATTTAGTCCCTAAACTATCGATTGAGCCTACTAAACGTATGTAAATCAAATTTATTTAATTCCTAAACTATCAATTGAATATATTGAGTCATTAAATTATTTAATTCAAACATATATAAACATATAAGGGAATGGCTTCCCTCCAGTCCAATTACGGACTGGAGGGTACTGTTAGGACCATGGGAGTCCACCACGGATTCCTTTTCGATAATCTGAACCGTTCAATGTATAGAATTCGTCAAGTACTATATATTTGTAAATATCACGTTGATCGGATATCGATAGCTATGTGATCAAATCAGTTTTGTATGAAAAATAATGGACAGTGAAAAATAAACGGCTTACAAAAATCTGATTTGATCACATAGCTATCGATATCCGATCAATGTAATTTTTTATAAGCATACAGTACTCGATGAATCCTATACATTAAACGATTCGGGCTATCAAAACGGACCCGTAGTGGGCTCGTATGGGCCCAATAATACCCTCTAGTCCGATCACGTCGGACTGGAGGGAAGCCATTCCCAACATATAAATATTAGGAAAAATTAGTCTAGGGTCCCTCTCCCACTTTTTGTAATAGAAGAGATTCACAAAATTATTTTTTGATGTCTAAAGTCCCTAAACATATCCCTTCTTTGTCTCTCCTTCCGTGCCCGATCTAAACGAAGAGCTAACCCCTCCTTTTGAATCCTATAGGGATGAAGATAACGACGATGTTGTTTCTGAAACTCGTCTGGACCACCAACCACCAACCACCACCCTTCTCCTCTTCTCACTGTAACCATTACCAGCTTCGACTGCAGCTCCTTCGCCATCCCCAGCTTAGGTGACCTACCCCCTGTCATCCTCGTTGCTCCGTCGTTCCTGTATCACCATCACCACAGTCTAGATCTGGAAAACCAATATCTCTTCTCCGTCGTCCTGTAACTCCGGTGTCTGGTTTCCAAAAAGTTGTTCTTGCCATTTATGGCGTTGCATGGGTGTTACTCCGGTGCCGTTCAGTGGTATTTGGAGAGAGGATGTTTTGGTGGTCTTCTGTAGTAGATCTCCAGGTGTAATGGGTTGGTGTCCTTGCAGGTGGTGCCTAGTCTGGATGTGAGCTGCAGCTCCGGTGGGTTTACTCTGTTAGACGAAGCTTTGCATTTGTGTAGAAAATGAAGTCAGGTCTGAGGATCTGGTTTTGCATGGTATTTTGGAATAGAGAAGATGGCCAGTGACACCATTTGCTAGGTTCTCATTCTCCTGGTAAGAGACTAGTCATGTTTGAGGTTTGATTACTTAGATTTTCTTCAACGAGAAATTATTCGGTGGATTAAGCAAGCTCCTGGATTTTCTCTGGGTTGTGGAGTCCAGAGAAATTCTCTGGGTTAAGAGAATTTCTCTGGAAATATGTCTGGGAATTTTCTCTGGGTTGTGGAGTCCAGAGAAATTCTCTAGGTGAGAGAATCTCTGAAATGTTTGTCTGAGAATTTCTCTAGGTTTGGGGAGTCCAGAGAAATTTTTCATTTGTAGAGGCCATATTGGATAGAGACAGCGAGATACAGTCTGAATTTCTTGAAGTTTTGAATGAATATTTTAGTTTCTGAGTCCTTTAAATTCTCACTCACACACTAGTAGGCAAGTTAATGTAGGCTTGTGATGGTTTTGGTTATAACTTGCTTAGAGTGCTTAGTATAAGCTTGGTAATACTCTCTACTAATTACTACCTGTTTGAAATTTCTCCTCTGGATCAAACCAGAGAATTTTTTTGGACCAAATCAGAGAATTTTTCTGAGTTTGGACTAAAGAATTTCACTGGATTGAATTTTCTCTAGATTGAATTTTCTCTGGTTGAATTTTCTCTGGATCGAATTTTCTCTAGATTGATGTTGAGGGACCTTAGACATTATAAAAATATTGAGTGTCCTTTATGTTATAAAATCATAATACCAGGGACCTTAAAAAAAAAAAACCCTAAATATTATAAATCAATAAAAGATCCTATTTAGTGAAAGTTTGATTTTAGAAAAACCTTAATTTTTTTTCGTTTTTTTGAAAAGTCGGCGTCAGTTCTTCTGGTGAATTTTCTTTATAAGGATAAGGGTAATTATTTATAATATTTTCTTACTTAACTTCTACAATGACTATCTGCTTGCCTTTGTTTAGATTCTAATACTAATTTAAATGCACAGCGAAATAAAATATTTTTTTAAAACAATAGAAATCTAATATTTTTTTGGGATAAAATATTGACTTGGCAGGGTCTTTTAATAATTTATAATATTGATGATTTTTTTTGTGTAATCTTTCTAGGAATTAAATATTTTAAAGACTTAGGTTGCGTTTGGTTGTGTTTTGTAAATGTGATTTGAGAGTATAAGTTGTATTTTGAGTTTGTGTGTTGTAGAATTATGATTTGAGTGTAGAAAATTTGTTTGGTAAAGAGTTTTGAAAATAGTTTTGGAAAAGAGGTTTGATTTGAGTGGGGAATTGTTGATGTGATATTTGATATGTGATACAAAAATTTACAACTCATAACTAACATACAACTCAAATTATTTGAAAGCACATTAAAAATTTAAAAAATTTCAGAAAATATTTTTCCCAATTATATAAATCAATTGAAAAAAAAAAAAAAAAAAAAAAATTCTATACAACAGAGGACATCCGGGTAGATGTCCTCAAGGACGTCCGGGTGGTAGTCCCTAGGGACGACCGGGTGGTCTTCCCTTGGCCAAAAAAAATACAACAAACGCGCAGAATGGACAGAGCTTTCGGCAGAGTTTTGAAAAATTAATTCCAAAACTCTTACCAAACATGGAGCTGAAACTAGCATGTAAAATCACATTTTAAAAGCACAATCAAACACAGCCTTAATAGATTTAATCGATAGTTTAATAACTTAATAAATTCAATCGATAGATTAAAAAACTAAATAGGATTTGATTTATATAATTTAAAGACTTAATAGATTCAATCAATAATTTAAAAATTAAATAGACAATTTAACAATATTTAAGCATAAAAAGTGCAATAAACACTTATTTTCAAGGATAATAGCAGAAGAGTGAGATTACCGAGAAGAGATGACGAAGCTGGAGAAGGATTAGGCGGCCCAACTCTCGGTGAGTGAGAGAGAGAGAGAGAGAGAGATCTTTACCCAAACATGGAGGGAACAGCAAAAGATTAGAGAATGGTTTGCTTTACAGAAAAACAAGAAAATTTTTATATAAAGAAAAAATTAATTAGTGGGTTTGGTTTTAGTTTTTTGAATTTAATTTTTTAAAAGTTGGGTTTTTTATTTTTTGTATTTTTTTTTTAGTTTTTAGTGAATATTTTTAAAATCTTAAATATTTTTTTCACTTTTTTAGATGCACTTTACTTACATATATCAAATAGTAAAAATATTTGTGAAAAAATATTTTAAAAAATTACATAAAAAATACAAAAAAAATATATTAAATTTTCATATTTTTTTGTGTATATATTTTGGTATTTAGTGTATTTTTTAAAAGTTTTTTTTTACAAATATTATATTTTTTAAGTGTATTTATATTCGGTGTGTCTAAAAATTAAAAAAAGTATTTAAAATATTAAAACACGAAAAATAAAAAAATAAAGGACTTGTTTGGTTTGTTTTTGGGAGAGTTGTTTTTGAAAAAAATTTAAGGAGAGAGTTTAGAAATTTTTTTGGTTTGTTTGGTTGTATATTTTGGGAGAGTTGTTTTTTTTGAAGTTTGGGATGATTTGATATTTTGGGAGAATTTGAATAGATGTGTATGAGAGAAAAAGTGATTGAGAATGAGAGAGGAGAGAGAAAAAGTGATTGATTGATGTGTAAGAGAGAGAAAGTGATTTTGAAAATTTTTTAAGAAAAACTCAAACCAAACAATTTTTGAGAAATTTTTTTCTAAAACTAATCTCCCAAATACAAACTAAACATACCCAAATTTTTTAAAAATTAGAACCACACAAAACGAATAATTTGGGACTATTTAACGCATTATAAGAAGTGCGGGAATCAACAGTGCAAAAATACTTTGGCATATCCGCGACACGCTGCACCTGTACGCCATGTGTGCCGCACTATACTATTATGAAAATTTTAGGAAAAATATCACATTAATGAATTGTTGAAAAAATAATTATAAATCAGAATTTTATAAATATTAATAATTATAATTATAATTTTTTTTATGAATATATAATTTTTTTTTTTTCAAAATTCCACCGAGTTGTAATTATCCAAAATTTTATATTAGCAATATCCCAAAACAATAACATGTCAAAATAAATATAAGACCTTACAAATGAGGAAATTGTAGAGAAACAAGGAGATACTGTTACATAATCTTTTTGATTCATGTGATAAATTTTGAAAATAGCACATATTTAATTCTCTAAAATAATAAGAGATGGTGTAGCAGGCACTGTGACCCATTTTTGGTTTAAATAGTTTATTTTTTTAAAAATATATTAAATAAAATATACTTGTAAAATTTTAAGTCGATCAGATATAAATAATTCTTTCATTGAATTGATTTTTGTAATTAGTTTTATATTTTAAATTAAATTTTCTATTCATTTTTTGTAGATAAAAATGTAATTTGATGAAATGATTAACGATATCCGATCAACTTAATTTTTTAATAATATATTCTACTCAATATATTTTAAAAATTAAACGATTCAAATTATCAAAACTGATAAAATAGACTTAAATAATAACACAACAGCCACACCATTTCCAAAATAATATTACGTATATTTATAAAAATTTGAGTAATGTTTGTTAGAATTTTAGTATTATGATTTGAGAATAGAGTCGTATTTTAAGTTTATGAGTTTTAAAATTATGATTTGAAAAAAAAAAATTGTTTGATTATAAGTTTTGAATTGAGTTTTAAATTTTTGATGTGACATATGAAATGTGAAAAGTTGTTTGGTTTTGAGTTTTGAAAAGAATTTTTAAAACTTAATTGAAAAATTTATAACTTATAACCAAACACACAATTCAAAATTCTATTGAAAATTCTATTCAAAACTCAAAATCAAACTCTTTTTAAAATTAAATTCAAAAAAATAATTTGTCATTTTGATCTAAAAAATAATTTCTATATTTAAAAAATATCAAAAACAAATATATATTTTTTTCTTCAAATAACAGGTGGAGATTGGTAATTGAAAAAAAAAAAATATATTGTTCTGATCAACTAGTCAGACGACTGGTTGGATATTCGAAAGGATGTCTGAGTGGACGATCGGGTAAACAAAAAAATCCCAAAATTGTCTTATTTAAAAACATGTTTTCAAAAGGTATTTTAAAATTAATTTAAAATGTTAATTTAAAAACTCAAACCAAATATAACATTAAAATATAAAAATAAAATTAACTTTTGAAAGTTAAACCAAACATAGCCTTGATTTTTCTTTGTGTAAGTTCTTATACATAGGCTTCGTTTGGAAAGAAATGTTGGGTTAGATTGGATTTGGAGCTATTTTTGTCACAAAAAAATAAAATAGACTTTTTAATTTAATAAGACAAAATATCACATTCAACCCATAATCATTATATTCTTTCTTTCATAAAAAATTAAAAAGTCATTTCTAAATAAATTTTTTTACATCAAACTAAAATAATTAAAAAACTAAAAAATCAACCAACTTCCCCGACCAGTCATGTCTTTTCCAAATGGATATTTGATGTTCCGAACACAATGGAACATCAGTTTATGTCTTGATTTTTGTGCAGGTCATTCGGGGTCTATTTATTTTTATGGGCCTGGCTTTGGTCCAGTCCTTAATCGGACTGGACGGTACTGTTGGGTCCGTAGGGGTCCATTACGGGTTCCGTTTTGAAAATCTGAACCGTTCAATGTGTAGAACTCGTCGAGTACTATATGTCTATGAAAAATCACGTTGATCGGATATCGATAGCTATGTGATCAAATCAGTTTTGTATAAAAAAAATGGACGGTGAATAAATTAACGGTTGATAAAAAACTGATTTGATCACATAACTATCGATATCCGATCAATGTGATTTTTCACAGGCATATAGTACTGGACGAGTTCTACAACGGTTCAGATTTTCAAAACGGGACCCGTGATGGGCCCTCACGGGCCAACAGCACCGTCCAATCCTGATTAAGGACTGGACCAAAGCCAGAGCCTATTTTTATTTATTTATGTATTTTAACTATGCACCAATTTATTTTTTGAAAATTTACTTGACAGTGCACTCAGGAAAAAATAATTACAAAAAAGTAAAAAATATTATAAATATTAATAATGAATTTTTTTTATTAATTTATAATTAATTTTTACGGTCTCTATTATAGTGTAATTGTCTCTTTATTTATTTATTTATTTTTTTTGAGGTATTTACTATCCTTCCCAACGATTTTGATGTTTTAGACATAACAATAATATCTGTTTAATTAGAATCGTTTTCAATTTTTGTGACGGGTAATGTTAGGAGTACCAAATTTTCTATCAAATAAATGACCAAATGTTTCACGTGGGGTGTGAGGCCTATAACATTTTTCTTTTGTGAGACATTTGATAATTTATTTGGTAGAAAATTTGAGACCTATATCATTTTTCTTTTGTGAATAGGTATTGTGGGGACATTTTTTTTGAATAACAACATATGGCCAAGGTGGCACAAAAATGCCAACTAAGGTGCCATGTATCTTGGTCATGACGCCGAGATGATCTCGGCTAGGCCGAGGTTATTTGCAGAGATACCGAAATCCGAGATGAACGGATAAGGGACAAGAGTCCTAGAATGAGGGAGGACCTCAGCCTGGATAACAATAAAGCTCTAAGGGAGTTTATCTTTATCTATTGAAGAGTCCGGGGTAAGCATTGAGCCAGAATCCATTGAAGCTAGGCTTCTACAGGAATCAAGTCAGTGTTGGCTATAAAAGCAAGGCACCCTCTTGGGTCTAAGATACGTTTTTTGTATTCTGGCTTGTGAGTTAAGCATAATTTGGTTATCTTTAAGAGATATTAATTACTGATTAGATCGTCGGAGTGCCCCCGGGTGGACGAACCACCACCAGAGTCTTTTATTTCTGTGACAGGTTGTTCGGGCGTGATCAATTCTGCCGGTGTTCTCTAGCTGAGTACTTGTTTGGCAGTGTGGTCGGAAATCAACACACACAATTTAGCGCTGTCTGTGGGAAAGAAAGGAGAATAGATGGCCAACGACGGACAGAAAGAGAAGATCGGGGACGACATCCCTACTAGAAGTGGTAAACGCTTTGTGTTAGACTTATTTATTTTGATAATTTATTTAATTATGTTTTAATTTATTTGAAAGAGAAAAATAGAATCCAAAATTTATTTTGATGATTTATTTAATTATATTTTAATTTATTTGAAAAAGAAAAAGAGAATTAAAATTTATTTTGATGATTTATTTGAAAGAGAAAAATAGAATCAAAATTTATTTTGTCCCATTATTTCTCACCTAAACCTTTATCCTAAATGTTGTTAGAATGTATTTAATATTTGATTAAATCAGAGGTTCAAACAGCCCAGCACAGCAGCAGTTCAAAAGGTTCAAGTGGAAGATATTCAAATTTGTAATGATGGAGTGGAAGATATTCAAATTAACGGCTATAAACGGCTATAAATTCAAATGTATACAACGACTATAAACGGGTATAAGTTTCATTATATATACCAAAGCCTTTAATGTAAACAAGTTACAAAAAATCAGAAAATTTTCTTTGATCTATAATCACTCACATCTATTCTTTGAAAAATTCTCTGAGAAGTGTTCTTTAATTTTTGTTTACATCCTCTCTCAGAAATTATACACTGAGCCTTATAGCATTAAGTTCATCTTTCCTATGTGAGGTTTATAGAAAATCCAAAGCTTCATTATTATATCTATCTTTGAGAGATAATTCTTGTAGTTTTCTGTGAAAGCAAAAACACCTTCTTTTCAACCTTGTAAGAGTGTAGTACACTCTGTGTTCTTGACTTAGGAAGTCTGTGTAAAATCCGTGGAGGATTGCTCCATTTGTAAAGAAGTTGCTAGCACATCCGTGAAGCTAGAGCATAATGGAAAATCTCAAGTGAAGCTTGAGGAGTGGACGTAGGCCAAGTTGAAACCGAACCACTATAAATTTGTTTGTCTCTCTCTGCCTTATCTCTTTATTTTATTTAAATTGCTGCAGCTACATTTCATATTTTCATTGTGCTAAAATCATTAACTGACATAGTTGTTAGAACACTTATTTTAATTATTTTTATTTCATTAACTATATTTATCTATTGTGCTAATCATAATTTTTATTAGGGTATTATTAATTTTTAATTGTAAAAACCTAATTCACCCCCTCTCTTAGGTTGTCTTTTGGGTAACAATTGGTATCAGAGCCCGGGCTCTTGTTTAGATTTAACAATCTTGAGTTTTTGATCCATAGCAACCATGTATTCTACTTACTCTGCTGTAGGACAAGCTAGCAATAGGCCACCTCTCTTTGATGGTAGTAATTACATTCATTGGAAATAAAAAATGACTTTGTATCTTCAAGCTACCAATTATGCTTTGTGGCTCATTATCACTAAAGGTCCTAAAATCCCTACCAAGATAGTAGACCATATCAGTGTGCATAAACTTAAGGATGAATTTGATGGGCGTGATTATAAACTCCTTCAAGCTAATGCTAAAGCCAAACTTATTCTTGTGTGTGGACTAGATGCAAATGAGTACAATAGAATTTCTGGGTGTATTACTGCTAAAGAGATTTGAGATCAATTTGAAATCACCTATGAAGGAACTAGCCAAATAAAAGAGTCTCGGATTGACATGCTTATTCACGATTATGAACTCTTTACTATGGAATCATTTGAATATATTTCTGAGATGTTTTATAAATTTACCAATATTATTAATACTCTAAAATCTCTTGGTAAATCTTATACTAATGATGAGCTTGTAAGAAAAATATTTAGGTCTTTGCCAAATGAATGGGAAGCTAAGGTTACAGCTACCCAAGAAGCAAAAGATCTAAGAAAATTAGACATTAAAGAACTCCTAGGCTCACTCATGGCTCATGAACTTTCAATGATAGATGGCAGCAAAAAGGAAGCCATTTGGGGAGAAAATGATGGAGTAGCCAACCTGTGTCTCATGGCTCTTGGAGAAGAAGAATCCACTCAATATGATGTAATTTCTAATTATGTAGAACTTGAAAATGCTTTCAATGAATTACATGACATATTTAGAAACATTTGTGTTAAGAATTCTAAATTAAATAAATTAGTTACTTCTCTTTCAAATGATGTGGGTGTTTTAAAAATGGAAAATGCTACTTTGAAAAATGACTTTACGTCTATTGCCAATGAGAAAAACATTTTGAAAAACAATGTTGAGGATTTAAACAAAACTCTTGAAAATTTTGTAAAAGAAAAAGAAAACCTCAACAAGCTTCTTGGAAATAAAAGATATGTTTTTGAAAAAGTAGGCATTGGTTTTGATCCTCCTAAACCTTTTATGAGATTAAATATTCTTGAGACTAATCTCCATGGATCCAAGAAAGTATGGGTACCAAGAAAGAAATCAAGATATTTTGTAGGTGGAATCTCAAAGAACACCAAGGACTTCGAGAGGAAATGCACAACAAGAGTGTTCAATCTAAAGAGCAAAATCAGCTCCTACAAGAAGAAGAATGATGAAATGAAAATCACCAAGATGAACAATAGAGGTAATGTATAGGTGAAGATTCCAAAGAGGTAAATGAAGGTATAACTCCTAACACACCGTTAAGCTTAAAGTTCTATATTCTTTAAGGTGTGATTTGTGTACAATAGGTTGTGTCTAATCATTACTTCCATGTAACCTAATTGTACTAAGTTTGCTAAGTCATGTTTTGCTAATTTCTTTCAAACATTCATTGAATTAAAAAATGAGAATTATATTATTTTGATGAATTCCTATTAGAATATAAATGATTCATGTATTCATTAACATTTTATATCATGTCATCTATTGCTATGAAAAAGAGATAAGAAGTGATAAATTTTTTTGTGAGTATACTATTCACATCTTATATATGACTTCATACTAATATATTAATTCATTTTTGAGTCATATCTTTGTAGAATAAATTTTGATGTCATAGCATGTTTTTGAGATGTATACTATCTATATTTTGAATTCTACATTTGTGATCTCAAGAATATGCTCAATATGGAAATTTCATGCTTATATGCTTTCTATTGGAATATTTGAATGAGTTGTGAAATTCCTTCATTATGATCCATCAACAATGTCTAAATGAAAAGAAGTATCACACGTTTGTAGAGACATTGCATCTATCCTATTGAATATCTTTTGAATATGGATTATATTGGCATACATCTCATGAAATGCTTTTGATTGATAAATTGTTGAATTAATTGTTTATAACATTCATGTTGTATTCCATATTGAGTAAAATGTTTTATCACACTTAAGCATCTGGATTGAATTGATGAAAATGCCTCTTGATAATGTTATGTGATTAAATGAGATTGTTGCATCATTTCTTAATAAAACAAAGAGCATAAAAGTATTTTCTTATGCATATTATGCTATGCGTTACAACTTGAAAATTCTGAAAAATAGCATTCCAAACTCTTATTTGATCATTGAATTATTTTTTACTTTTTTAGTTTGTGATAAGAAGTGATTTGTGTTGTATTTTTATTGAGTAATAGTGATAGTTATATGAATGCTATATTTACACAAAATAGAAAGGGTAGCACTAACTTAGGGGGAAAAATCATTTTGCTAACATACTTGTTAAACCCTTTTGAGATGAACTCCTCATGAAAGAAAATTGAAGATTGAAAAGCTTCCATCTCTTGAACCTAAGGTATGCCTCATATACTCTCTTAAGCTTTTGAGGTAAAAATTCTATCTTATATCTCTTGAGTTAATACTATTATTACTTTGATATGAAAAAGATTGATTATGCTTCATATGATTTGCAATGTATACTCTTTGATGATGCTCTTACCTAAAAATCATACCTATGCTTAAATGTGTGGTACATATTGAAATTCATGATTTTTCTTGGCATATGGATTGCTATACCTTGAACATGCTTCATTTTTCTTGGAATTACATTAGCTCCATGAGATTATATTGAGTTTAACCTATTATGAGCAATATTTGGTATTCTACATAATGCTTGAGCTATGATTGTTAAATCTTCTAGATTGCATATTAGTATCCTTGGTAGATTGGATGTTGGTATCATTTTGGCATCCTATTTGATATTATTGACGAGAACATTTCAATTATGAGCTTTCATTTATCATATCTCCTATTGATTTTGCCAAATGAAACAAGGGGAAGAATTTAAACTTGATTATTTTTTAAAATCCCTTCAATTTCTATTCTATTTTTGATATCAAACTTATGGGCTTGCACCTTCACATGTTACTATTTTTTTTGCCCATTATTGTCAAATGGTATGAGCTTCAATTGTATGATCATTATGTTCTATCATTTTTTTGGTATCATAGAGCTACCTTGATATGGATGATTATTTGTGCTATGATGAGACTTACATTCTTTCATCCTATATGCTGTACCATACTCCCTCTTTGTGCTTGATTTTGTTGAAAATGTCATCAGGGGAGAAAAAGAGACTTGATTGTTTTAGTATCTCTGATTATTTTGGTATCTCTATACTTTTGGTATCTTAATTCTTACAACATGACCTTTGAGCTGATTAGTTGTTGATAATGTAAGAGGAAGATCGTTTTCCTCTAGGAAGAGTTACTTGAACTTTAGCTCCATATTTATGCTTTTGCTTGGCAACCTTGTTTGATCTATGCACTGCTATGTCTATTATAGTCTTGAGATTAGTATGCTCTTGCTAAGAAATTGAGAATTAGATCATGCTCAAATGCTTCTCATATACTCATTAACAATTTGGTCTCTCATTATTATTTTTTGTTTGGGCTTAATTTTCTTATTTTTTTCTCTACTTTTTAATTTCATTTTTCAGTACTTAAACATAAACACAACAACAAATCAAAATACAAATATTTACATAAAAAAAACCAAAAAAAAAAAAAACACCTTTCATTTTTTTTTACAGCCACACGCCGATCAAAATAAACATAAAAAAAAAGCCTTGATTTTTTTTCCGACCATACGCCGATCTTACTTACTCGTCTCTTCCATCGTTTTCTTCTTCTTTTTATCACCTTGGGCGAGCCTTGACGCCCTTGCCCCCTTGCTTTTGTCGAGAGCGACGACTCCCCGCTGACTATCAAAGGCTAAGAACGACGTTGCTCCAAATCGGGCCATGGAGGTGGTCTTCCGTTTAAGCTCTTTATTTTCGGCTTCTAGTGCGCCTATTTCTGCTCGCGCATCCTTGTACATGCGCTGGAGCAGAGAGAGTTGGGCGTTGACCTGATGGAGCTCACTCATCGTGTTCTGCAATCGGTGAGCCAATTTTGTGACTGCCGTCACCGTCTCCATACAGGACATCAGTGTGAAATGATTGGCTTCTATGTCAGATTGAGCTACCATGATTTGCTCAATCGAGATCATAGGAAGGTTAAGAAAAGGAATGATAGGAAGAGTAGGAGTAGGGGCACTTGGTCCATCAGAGCTTATGGGATCGTTCAAGTCCGGAAATAGAGTGAGGGGACGGGATGAGGAAGCCATGGTTTAGAGATGAGAGGTGTAAAAGAAATGAGTTGTAGAGAAATAGAAGAGAATAGACTGAGGTTTGGCCTCCTCCGTTCAGTTTTTTTTTTTTTTTCTTCTCTCGATGAGGAAGAAGAAACAGACGAGAGTGGTGAAGAAGAGATAGAAGAGAATGGTGAAGAAGAAAATGGAAGAGTGTGTGATTAAGAAGAAGGCAAAAGAGAAGAAGACAATGAGGGAGAGGGAGCCGAGGTGAGTACAAATCCAGGCTTGCTTTTGTCGGCTAATGAAGCAAAAGTGAGGCCGCGTGTCAAACGCGTTTATCGAAGGAAAAAGAGAGACGCGGACGAGTTGTATGTGTATGCATATATGTATATATATGTTTTGAATTGTATAGATGCCATTTATCACTATCATTCTCCTCCTCTAGATTCTGACCCATGATTTCCTTTTGATAATGTCACAGGGAGAGAAATTATATGATGTTATGTATTATGGTACTATTTTCAAACTAATCTGATGTTATGTTTTTATAGTTTGATATCTTAATCTTATATCATGTGGTGATTAAAGCTTATTTATTACACATATGCTAATCTAAGTATTTAGAAATGAATTGAGGGAGCATGACTTGAGGGAAAGCCTTTCTTACTCCCAAATCAAATCAAAACATCATTGTGCGCCATCATAAAAAAGGGGGAGATTGTTAGACTTATTTATTTTGATGATTTATTTAATTATGTTTTAATTTATTTGAAAGAGAAAAATAGAATCCAAAATTTATTTTGATGATTTATTTAATTATAATCTAATTTATTTGAAAAAGAAAAATAGAATCAAAATTTATTTTGTCCCATTATTTCTCACCTAAACCTTTATCCTAAATGTTGTTAGAATGTATTTAATATTTGATTAAATCAGAGGTTCAAACAGCCCAGCACAACAGCAGTTCAAAAGGTTCACAAGGTTCAAGTGGAAGATATTCAAATTTGTAATGATGGAGTGGAAGATATTTAAATTAACGGCTATAAACGGCTATAAATTCAAATGAATACAACGGTTATAAATTCAAATGTATACAACGACTATAAACGGCTATAAGTTTCATTATATACACCAAAGCCTCTAATGTAAACAAGTTACAAAAAATCAAAAAATATTCTTTGATCTATAATCACTCACATCTATTCTCTGAAAAATTCTCTGAGAAGTGTTTTTTAATTTTTGTTTACATCCTCTCTCAAAAATTATACACTGAGCCTTATAGTATTAAGTTCATCTTTTCTGTGTGAGGTTTACAGAAAATCCAAAGCTTTATTATTATATCTATCTTTGAGAGATAATTCTTGTAGCTTTCTGTGAAAGCAAAAACACCTTCTTTTCAACCTTGTAAGAGTGTAGTACACTCAGTGTTCTTGACTTAGAAAGTTTGTGTAAAATCCATGGAGGATTGCTCCATTTGTAAAGAGGTTGCTAGCACATCCGTGAAGCTAGAGCATAGTGGAAAATCTCCAGTGAAGCTTGAGGACTGGACGTAGGCCGAGTTGAAGCCAAACCACTATAAATTTGTTTGCCTCTCTTTACCTTATCTCTTTATTTTATTTAAATTGCTGCAGCTATATTTCACATTTTCACTGTGCTAAAATCATTAATTGACATAGTTGTTAGAACACTTATTTTAATTATTTTTATTTCATCAACTATATTTATCTATTGTGCTAGTCATAATTTTTATTAGGGTATTATTAATTTTTAATTGTAAAAACCTAATTCACCCTCCTTCTTAGGTTGTCTTTTGGGTAACACTTTGATCCCAACGTAGAGGAGGATAACTGCAATGAAGAAACTCGGGATCAGAATCCTGGAGAGAAGGACGTCGGCCAGGAGGGAGACGTACCAAAGAAGGCAGACCGATGCGGGTATTATAACGAGAACAACCTCCAAGTATGGAAAGATAGATGCCTGCGGAGGGATGGAGAGATGATAGGAATGGCGAATAAATTGGCAGACCTACAATCAGTCGTCAATTTCATGATGTAGAATAACGTTATATAGCCACCGTTTCCGTTACAAGACACGACGATTCTAGCGGCCAGGAACAATGCCCAAAAAGGGGGGCAGAAAACAATCCCTACAGTCCCTCAGCACACCAGGACCAAGGAACACTCTCACCGGCCTTCAAGGGAGGTCGGGCGAGGAGAGTCAATGAAGGGAGATTCTCGGAGGACGCATCGTACCAAAGAAACTGACCCCAAAGAGCATCGGCATGTTCAAGGGAAGGAACTTTGTTTCGACACAACTAACGGAGAGAGATCCAAGAGGACTCATAACGACATCGGGAGTAGCGCACCAAAAAGGCTGAAATCCATTGATAGCTGAGCTCCTGGACGGACCAAGGAGGATCTGAGGGATTACCTGGAGACGAAGCGACAAGATGCCAAGCTAACCTCTCCGGTCAAGCCAAGAACGCCGTTCTCGGTGGAGTTGGACAAATTTGAGGCCCCGAAAAGGTTCTACATGCCGAGGTTCTAGATATACAACGGTAAGTTTGACCCTAACTTTCACATCGGCTTGTACCTGAACTCAATGTCACTGTACACCGGGAACGAGCCGTTGCTTTGCAAAGTGTTTCCCTCATCCTTTGGGAAAATCGCATCAGATTGGTTTCACAAGTTGCCGAAAGGAACTGTGAAAAGCTGGGAAGGCCTAGCCGAGATGTTCGTGGCCAGGTTTGTGACAAACAAACTACAACCGTTGAGGGTGGACTCCCTGATGGCTTTGAGAATAGGCGATGATGAAAGCCTCAGGGCTTATGCCAAGAGGTATTATGAGGTATTCAACCGGATACCAGGATGCAACCAAGAGGTGGCGGTAGTGTCTTTTAAGAACGGCCTGAAAGATGATTGTTTGCTTCGAAAATCACTGGCAAAGACACTACCAAAAAGTATGGAGGAATTTATGGCCAGGATAGAAAAGTATGCCAGGGCCGAGGAGGACAAGCCGGGGACAAAGGCGTTAAAACAAGAGAAGAGAAACAGCTCGCCGAAGCGAGGCCGAGCTAATGGTGGATACAATAAGCAAGAGACAGGACTGAGGGCTGCACAGGCAGTCACAACCGTATTCTGAATTCCGGTTTACAAAGTCTTGGAGAGAATCCGGAATCAGCCTTATTATAGAGCACCAGAGAGGATTCCTGGTGAATTTATGGGAATAAGTCTGAGGAAACACTGTGCCTACCACAACGAGGATGGACATCTAACTCAAGAGTGTAGAGCCCTAAAGGGACATCTGGAAGACCTGGTAAGACAAGGTCATTTAAGGGACCTGGTAGATGAGACCAGGACAAGGGAAGAGCAAGCGAGACTGCCTCAAGCACCGGCAGCACCACCTCCTCCAGCACCATAGCCACAAGCAAGCGGACCTCAAGTGATCAATGTAATCCACTCAAAGGTTAATGAGAATGAGATACGTGGGAAAACTCAGAAGGTAAAACACTTGCAACTTGTGTATCAGGTCCGGCAGAAGAGACCTAAGGCAGACGAGTGCCAGGGACTAGTGGTGTCCTTTACTGAAGACGACCTAGAGATGCTGCAGCATCCACACAACGATGCCTTGGTAATATCCCTCCAAATTGGAGAGTGCCAGGTAAAGCGAATTCTGATCGACCAGGGCAGCTCTTGTGACATCATGTATGTCAGGTGTTACAAGGAGCTTGGCCTTCATCAAGACGACCTGGAACAATCCAATGGTCCAATGGTTGGGTTCAATGGAATGCCGACGTGGCCCCTGGGAGCAATAAGTTTGGAGGTATAGGCTGGCACCAAGAAGGTAAAAACTGAGTTCACCATAATTGACACCCTCTTCCCTTACAATGCTATCCTGGGAAGGCCATGGCTACATGTAATGGGGGCTGTTCCCTCAACTTTGCACTAGCTATTGCGGTTCCCAACAGAACATGGGATTGAAGAGGTCAGAGGAGATCAGGTGCAGGCAAAGAATTGCTCCATGGTAGCAATGAAATCCACCTGCAACATACGAGAAGCAGAAGCAGCGGGGATTGATGATGAGGACATGGAAGTCCTTGAGGACGTCGGCAAAGAACCAGTCGAGAAAAGTGAGGAAGTCCTGAAGAAGATCTTAGTCCAGCAAGGGGATGAAGAGCGTTTCTTCCTTCTCGGCTCAGGATTGGTTGAGGAAGAGGAAAAGGAATTAGAAGCATTCTTGAGAGCAAACCTTGAGGTGTTTGCTTGGACACCGTACGAGATGCTTAGCATTGACCCCGAGGTCAATTGCCATAAATTGAATGTGGACATGTTGGCTAAACCTGTCATCCAGTGAGTAAGGAGGCCGACGTTGATGCATGTTGAGGCAGTAGAAGAGGAAGTGGATAAACTTCTGGAGGCCAGAGCCATTCGAGAAGTAAACTACCCGACATGGTTATCAAACACGGTTGTTGTGAAGAAAAAAAATGGGAAGTGGAAGGTCTGCGTGGACTTCACCAGCCTAAATAAGGCTTGTCCCAAAGACAGTTTCCCACTATCCACGATTGACCAATTGGTGGATGCCACTTCAAGGCATAGAAGAATGAGCTTTCTCGACATTTATAGGGGGTACCATCAAATAGCCATGTACCCCCCAGATGAGGAGAAGACTGCATTCATCACCCCAAAAGGGCTGTATTGCTATAGAGTGATGCCTTTTGGGTTGAAAAATGCAAGAGCAACTTACCAGAGATTGGTGACTAAGATGTTCAGACATCTAATAGGAAAAATAGTGGAGGTATACATTGATGACATGGTTGTGAAGACCAAGGAACCTGAAGATCATTTGGTCGACCTGAAGACAGTCTTTGACATCCTAAGGACATTTCGACTCCAACTCAATGCATCGAAGTGTGCATTTAGAGTTGGGTCAGGGAAATTGCTGGGATACTTGATCACCAGAAAGGGCATTGAGGCAAGCCCGGATCAAATCAAGGCCATCTTGGAGTTAAAGAGCCCAACGTCAGCAAAGCAGGTGCAGATGTTAACTGGAAGGGCTGCAGCCCTAAATAGATTCATAAGCAGAAGTTCTGATAAATACAAACCTTTCTTCAGTTTAGTAAAGAAAGCCACAGACTTCTTATGGACAGAGAAGTGCGAAGTCGCTTTGGCCGACTTGAAGAAATACTTGACCACTGCTCCAGTTCTCTCAAATCCAATACCTGGAGAGGAGCTGTTCTTATACTTGGCGGTTTCAGAGCATGCAGTAAGTGTAGTGGTAATCAGGGAAGAAAAGGGAGAACAAAGGGTAGTTTACTACGTGAGTAAAACCCTAGCAGATGCAGAGACCAGATACCTGCCCTTGGAGAAGTTGACACTGGCTTTAGTAATGGCCTTCAAGAAGCTAAATCACTACTTTCAAGCCCACAAGATTGTGATGTTAACTGAGCATCATTTGAAGTCCCTGTTGTAGCAAGGAGATCTGACAGGTAGGATAGCCAGATGGGCAGTGGTGTTGGGCCAATATGACTTGGAATTTAGACCCAGAACAGCAATCAAAGGCCAAGTTTTGGCCGACTTCGTGGCCAAGTTCACACCAGGCGCCATCATACATCGGGCTCCGTTGAGCCGAGGTATACGATGTCCAAGTGAACAAGGAGAAACCCAGTTGGGGATAGCCGAATAGAGGAAGGAAAATAAGCTCAGGCCCTACAGTATTTACGTCGGCGACTCCTTCTGCTTGTTTATTGATGGAAGTTCAAACCGACAAGGAGCGGGGGCAGGAGTAGTGCTAGTATCACCGGATGGACAGATGCTGGAACAATCCATTCATTTGGGGTTTAAGGCCTTAAACAACGAAGTAGAGTATGAAGCATTGATAGCAGGATTAAAGTTGGCAGCAGCAATGGAAGCCGACGAGGTAATGGTCTTTTGTGACTCCCCGCTTATCGTCAACCAGGCAACAGGCGAATACGCTGCCCAAGATGAAAGGATGGTGGCCTATGTAAAGGAGATGGACAGACTGATAGCATTGTTCCAAAATTGCCGACTACAGCAAGTTAGCCGAGATGACAACAGCCATGCGGATGCCTTGGCCAACTTGGCTAGTGCAATGAAACTAGAAGAGGCAAAGACAATAATGGTTGACTACTTATCAGGTCCAAGTGTAGAACCACTGAACACAGAGCATGAAGCAATGTGTGTGGAGATGAGACCAAGTTGGATGGATGCGATAATAGTATTCCTTAGAGATAAAAAAACTCCCAGATGATCATAAAGAAGTACACAAGATCAGACTGAAGTCGACAAGATTTAGTTTGACAGCAGAAGGGCATCTCTACAGAAGATCTTTTACTGGTCCCCTTGTGAGGTGTGTGCATCCTTCACAAGTTGAAGACATTTTGTATGAATATATGAAGGAGTATGTGGAAGCCACATTGGGGGCAGGTTACTTGCTCATAGGGCCATCACTCAGGGGTACTGGTGACCTTACATGCAGAAAGATACTGAAGCTTATGTCAGAAAGTGTGAGAAGTGTCAGAGGTTTGCACCTTTGATACACTAACCAGCAGCAGATTTGAACCCAGTGTCCATCCCTTGGCCATTTGCCCAATGGGGCATGGACCTTGTTGGACAACTACCTCAAGGGACTGGACAAAGGAAGTTCCTGCTAGTAGCAACCGATTATTTTACCAAATGGGTTGAAGCTGAACCCCTCGCAAAGATTCGGGACATTGATGTAAAAAACTTCATATGGAAGAACATCATCACTAGTTTTGGGATCCCAAGGGCAATAATAGCAGGCAATGGTACGCAGTTTGACAGTAAGCTAATCAAGAGCTTCTGTGCAAAGTACAAGATCAAGAATTATTACTCTACTCCAAGCTTCCCTCAGAGTAATGGTTAAGCAGAAACATCTAATAAGGTTATCTTGAACGGGATTAAGAAGAGACTGGAAGCAGCAAAGGGTAAGTTGGTGGATGAGTTGCCCAGTGTACTTTGGGCATATCAGACTATGCCGAGAAGATCAACTGGGGAATCCCCATTTGCCATGCCTTTTGGCACAGAGGTAGTAATCCCACTAGAGGTCGGCATCCCAGGGATCAGAACCCAGGGAGTAGAAAATGGTACCAATGAGGCATTCTTAGCCCGAGATCTGGATCTATTGGAAGAAAGAATGGAGAAAGCAGCAATCCAACTGGGGGTATACCAGCAACAGCTTGTCAGGGCTTACAAAAAAAAGGTCAACCCACGAGAGTTTCAAGTTGGGGACCTTGTCCTGAGAAAGATTGTCGGCAACAAGAAAGATCCCAGAGAGGGCAAGCTTGGCCCAAATTGGGAGGGACCTTATAGAATCATCTCGGTTCTAGGCAATGGGGCATATCGGCTTGAAGACAGTGAAGGCAAAGAGTTGCCAAGACCTTGGAATACTTGCAACTTGAAGTTTTTCTATCATTAGATTTCCTTTTGTTTTTTTTAAGTTTTCTGTTATTAGCCAAAGTAATTAATAAAATTTTAGCTCGATTTTTGATCTCAAACTTGTGTAAAAGGATTAACTAGTCACTTGGCGATGTTTTTGATTGAAACATGGCGAATAACTTAGACTTATTATATGGCAGAGTTGAATTATACTTGCATATAATAGAGTTGAACTAAGTTGGCGATGTTTCTGATTAAAACATGACGAATAACTTAGACTTATTATATGGCAGAGTTGAATTATACTTGCATATAATAGAGTTGAACTAAGTTGGCAATGTTTCTGATTGAAACATGATGAATAACTTAGACTTATTATATGGCAGAGTTGAATTATACTTGTATATAGTAGAGTTGAACTAAGTTGGCGATATTTCTGATTGAAACATGGCGAATAATTTAGACTTATTATATGGCAGAGTTGAATTATACTTGCATATAGTATAGTTGAACTAAGTTGGCGATGTTTCTAATTGAAACATGATGAATAACTTAGACTCATCATATGGCAGAGTTGAATTATACTCGCATATAATGAAGTTGAACTAAACTGGACTTGCCATATCGGTAGAGTCAGACACAGATTGAAACTAAGTGCATTTGGGTAAGATTAACAGAGGAACCAAGGTTGAGAACCTCAGCTAGTCTCTGTTTAAAATTCGGCGACGAGGTTATAAGCCACATGCTTAATGAGAACCCAAGTGGAACTTAAGTTCACATTTGGGGGCAGATAGCTGGAGAATAATGCTTGGGAGTTGGAATTTATAAGCTAAAGTTGGTTTAACACTTGTTGAAATTTTAAGAAAAATTTACAAGTTGAAGTTAAGCCGAGGTTATGTTGAAAGAAGGTTGGTTTTAATACTTGTTGAGTCTAATAAAGAAAAATTTACAAGTTGAAGTTAAGCCAAGGTTATGTCGAAAGAAGTATCTACGTACTTGCCGAGATGACCAGATTGCCCAACTTTGAGATAATGGAAGACAGAGGTCTTGATAAGTAAGAGTGAAGTGGCAAGTTGTACATAACACTTGTGAAAATATTTTTTAATATTTTCAAGTGTTAAGCTAAGGCTGAGATAAACTGTTAGAGGGTATAACCGAGGTATTCCACCCCGAGGAGATTTCACAGTTAAGATGTACTTCGAAGACAATCAAAAAATTCTAAGTATGGAATCATACAAGACAGTAAAGGGAAGACAAACATTCAAACAATTAGTCAAAAAAGAAGACTTGCATTCAAAAGGAAACAAGGAACTTCGGCTTATAAAGGATTACTTGTTCAGAATACAAAAAGACACATCGCCTAAATACAAAGTTAACATTGTTTAAAACAAAGAGATTTAGAGCTGTCCAAAAGTAAAAAAGAGAGCAAGTACTAAAAGGAGGAAAAACTAAGGTAGCGTTTGGTAGAGTTTTGTAAATGTGATTTGAGAGTATGAGTTGTATTTTGAGTTTGTGAGTTGTGGAATTATGATTTAAGTATAGAAAATTTGTTTGGTTATGATTTTTAAATAGAGTGTTGAAATGTGTTTTGAAGATGTATTTTGAATTACGTTTTGAAAGTTTGATGTGACATGTGAAAATTTGTTTGGTGATGTGTTTTGAAAATAGTTTTCAAAACTTAATTCAATCAATAATTTATAATCAAACACACAACTCATATATCGATATCCGTATTTTTTATCAACAGTAATAATCAAACTATTTTTAAAATACTGAAATTAAAAATTGATTTTTTTTCAATTAATTTTTTTTCAGTAATTTTTTTGAATAATTTTTTTTTCAATTTTTTTTTCATTTTAAAATAAATCTATGTCAATTATTTTGTGTCAATTAATTTTTCTATCAATTCATTTTTTACGCCTGTACAAACATCTTGTACAATACGTTTTTTTATTTTTTTCTAAAATTTTGTTAAAGTCAACAACTTTTGAGAATACATATTAATAAAAATTAATATAAATACACTAAGTTTAATATTTTAAAATACAAATCATAACGTAAACCTTACAAAACATTATCAATTTTTTTTCTCATTTATTACACGTTATTAATTTAGTAATAAAGTCGTAACAGATTGACCATGCATTATTGTACTTCTATAATCAGCACCCATGAAGCTCATATAATTGGGGTGAATTGGCATGCAAAATGACTATTTTGTCCCTCTTGATTTAAATGAGAAGTTGTTACATAAGAACAAAATGAAAAGGGTAATATAGTAATTTCACTTATCTACTACCTACCACCTATTGTATCATAGCTGTGTGTTCAATACTGGGCTAAAGAAAAAGGGACACGATGCAGACGGTGCAGCTGTATGTTCAGTATACGGATGTACTATTATTAAAAAATTATTAATATTATAAAAAAATAATAGATAAGAAATAAAAAGTAAAAAGTAAAAAATAAAAAACAACCTGAACCTTCTGAACCTCAGCCTTTCTATAAAATCTGAATCCTCATTCCTTTAACCACACCATCTTCACCATCTCAGCTCCATCACAGAAGAACATTAATTAAATTCAGTGTATCCGTGTGAAGGATGAATGAAGATTTCAATTACAGGTTAGTTTCATCCCAGTTCATATTAGCTTCACATTTCATATTTTATTCAGAGTAGCTTTAGATAGTCGAAGATCAGAGTAGCTTCGGATAGTCGAAGAACAGATAGTCGGACCAGGACAACCGGCTGGTCATCCCATCTCACACCAATTCGCACTCAGTTTCCTATCTATTGCCGATCAGTTTTCTATCTGTTGCCGATCTGTTCCTGTTTTTCATATCCGTTCCATTTTTTCATACCAACATCATGCTGTTTTTGATATATTTTCCATACATTTTTCTTAACTCATATGTTTTAATATATATTTTTCATACATTTTTCTTTCACTCTTGCAGTCATCATGCCAAGAACAAAACGAACCAGACCCGAACGTGGTGAATCCTCAAACCCTGTACAACATCAACCACAACAACAACATCATGACAATCCAAATAATGATTTTTTAACGTATCATCATGAACAAGCCTATTCACATTTTATTAATCGACCAATTGTTACGGAGAGAAATGTAAAACTACCTTCTCAATATGATCCGCTCTTACTTGGTAAATTAGATACAATGAGATGGTTACCTTTAACTAATTTACCAAATAAGGTATATCCCCGTCTTGTACAATTATTTTATGTTCACTTGACACTTGGTGACCATCAAAATGAACCGTTCAGTCTGACTTCTTATGTGAAGGGGAAAAGAATCACACTCAGTCTCCGTGCTTTCGCACAAATTATTGGAGTTGAAATAGGAGATTTACAATGCTATTTTCAAAATGAGTCTGCCTTAGAAAAAATTGTTGATGATGTCACTCAGATTTATACTATAATTTGTGACAACCGATTCAGCGGCACTAATTTACAAGCCAGACATTTAAAACCCCACCTTCGTATTCTTCATCGATGGATAGTTGAAAATGTCACTCCAAAAAAAAGCCATTATGATACTGTTTCATGTTTTAATGTTTATTTGTTATATTGTTTTGAAATTGGACAAAAATTAGATTTATGCTTCATATTACTCAAAGAAATGATGGTTGCAAAATTAGATACTCTGAGTGGCCAGTCAATACATTTTGGAGCTTTGTTAACCATAATTTTCAAAGCGCATGATGTCAACCTTGAAGGTGAAGGATATGTCAGAATCACTTCACCAATTTATGAGTACACATTGACCTGAGCTGGTGGTGCTGACACCTTGATGGGCTATATTAATATTGAAAATGAACCAATACCTGATGAGGAAGAACCGAATGACAATGCCATACCACCAAATGAACAACCCCATTACTGGACTGATTATTTAGCCTTGGAACAAGAACGGTACAATCAGCGCGTACAATGGGAACAACAAATGGCTAATCAGCTCAATACATTGGGTACTCGGTTCGATGAATTTGCCGCCGCTCAGAACTCACTAATTCAACAATTTGGTGAGTTCCGTGTAGACTCAGGGAGACGTGATGAAGTGACAAGGAACCGCATTGATCAGATTGACCATCGAGTCACTCAGCTGTATCATCACTATTACCCTCCACCTCCAACACCACCTGACAATGATGCTTAACTTGTTCAAAAATCAGTTTAAATGGTTCACAGATGTAGTGGTTACATTTTTTTTTTTAAAGTTTTTTTTTTGGTTATTTGTTTCCTTATTTTGTTGTGATTGTTTGATTTTGTTATTTTGTTATAAACTTTTGTATTCACGTAATGAATAACAAATAGTGTTTTTTTTGGAACCATTCTAAAACAAGTTACAATGTTATAACAATCTGTACAAAAAGATTAAGCATTGGAAAAATTATTTGTACAAAAATTAATAAATAGAACTTAATAAATGTCTAACAAATCCTTCATTTCAATAAAATGAATAAAAATTAAACAATTAAAAAATAATTTGTCTGTATCAATTAATACAGAAAATTAAATTAACGTTCTGAAATGAAATAAAACAAGTTACAATAAACATTCTTTTTTTTTTTAATGAAAAGGAAAAAAAAAAGTTAATATGAACAAAATTTACAGAAAGTTAAAAAGAAAAAAAAAATTTAAATTCATAAACCGAATTAATAACAAAACCTTCAAATTGTTTACAATTTAACAAAAAGTCAAAAACACGGATATGTCATGTACAAATATTTTTTTACAAAATTTAAATTAATAAGGTGTAATTATTTTACTAATTTCAGTCATTATGACACCTTTATTACATAACTTCGCCCACCAGCCACCCACCACCCACCACCTACCTGCCACCACCAGCCACCAGCCACCAGCCACCACCACCTATCACCCACCTACCACCCACCACCACACCACCACCACCCACCACTCACCACTCATCTGCCACCACCACCCAGTACCACCGACCACCCATCTGCTACCACCCACCACCACCCACCACTATCCACCACCCACCACCCACCACCACCCACCACTACCCAACACCCATCACCACCACCCACCACCCATCTGCCACCACCACATTTAAGTTAATAACAACATATTTAATTGTGAAAGTTACTAAGAAACACATTGCATATTAATAACAACATATTTAATTGTCTTTGCTAGACTATACATAAAATTGTATATTACACATTGCACGAATAACATATTTAATTGTCTTCGTTACTAAGAAAACCATTATCTTCATTGCCCATGTGATGATCTTTGTGTTTTCATTCGTTTCATTGCCATTTAGCCCAATCGTTGTCCTCAGTATTAGTTATCCTACAAGAAGATAAAAGAAGTCAGTAAATTACAGTTACATAAAGTGGGCGAAGTTATGTAGTAACGGTGTCATAATGACTGAAATTAGTAAAATAATTACACATTTAAAACCAGTAGTCAGTACGATATTCACTTGCCTTGTTGACATCCCTTTTCTATCCATGGCCAACATGATTTTGCCACATAGCAGTAGCAATTGCATCCCTAACGTTCGATTGGTACGTTAACCCATGTTGTGACATGTCAACATAGTCAGCTTGGTCTCCAGCAAGCCCGTTTGCTTCTGCTTCTGCTTCTGCGGCCATTTCATTATCAGCTTCCATAAAGAATGGGTCCATAGCTGCATGCAAACGGATCCAATTGTGCACTACACAACATGCAATCACGAGAGGCCCTTGTCTTGTAGACTTGTAATTTGGCATGGACCGCAATATTGGGAAGCGTTTCTTCAGAACACCAAATGTTCTTTCTATGACATTGCGTAACGACGAATGTCGATGGTTAAACAATTCCTTAGGTCCTGCATAACGACGGCCACGAAAGTCTTGCAAGTGATACCATTGAGATTGAAATGGGGCAAGAAATCCAGGCATGTTCGTGAAACCAGCATCAACTAAATAGTACTTGCCTACATGTAAATAATGAATACACAGTTCTATCAATTGATATGTACAAAAAAGGACAAGGAAAAAAGTATACCGTATGTTATTTAGGGACAGTCACCATTGGGTGGGTGTGGGAACTGTAGATCAGCTCGTGTAATAGAGTCAACCAAAATAGCGTTGTCGTGAGCGCTACCTTCCCATCCAGAATTAATAAATGTGAACAATATATCGAAGTAGCAAGCTGCGAGTACATTTTGCGATACCGTTGATTTCCGACCGCAGAATGTATTTTGTCTTGAAGCAGGGACCCATGCATCCACCAATGTGCCATCGATAGCACCGACACAATCCTAATTGACATATATTTGTTTGACATTAAAAGCGAAACAAACTTGGATATTACTTTTATAATTAAAAAAAAATAATATTTATTAACCCTTATTGATATGTACAACTTACAGGACAATCATATTGTTCGTACCTTGAATAAGGGAAAAAACCTCCTGTCATTTAAAATTTTTGCCGGTATGTCGTCTTGGTTATGTGGTTTGATAACCGTTGATGCAAGCTTGCACAATGCCCGCATAACAATTTTTATGTGCCGATAAATTGTTTCCGTGGAGTGTTGAAATCTATCTGCCATTAGTCGATGGCGATCATTTTGTGCAAAAGTGTATAAAAAAATTCCAAGCGATTCCTCCACACTGATATGCATATGTTCAATATCGATAAAACCATTATAGAGTAAAGTGTCTTTCAATAAAATGAATGTTTGTGCATCCATTCGCATAACGTTCATCATTGTTTCTGGACGGCCATTTAATAGGCCGAAGATGTAATCATCACCTTTGAATGGACACGTTCAATGCGGTCGGCGACTACTTGATGCGTTGATATGGTCATGCATGAAAGCAATCATAAAAAAATCCATAAAATCATCAATAACCTCATCCTCCTCTGATGAGATCTCCATTGTATTGTTTTCTCTGTCGGATGACATATGGTTTTGTCTACATCACAGTAAAAGCATAATTATAAAATATGTTATTCATGCTGTAATAGTTAGCATTATTGGTGAAACAGAATTAAAAAGTTAGTACATGAATAGTCGATCGTAGTCATTTATCAGCGTATAGTAAAATTCATAGGAGAACAAAATTTATTTAATACGTGGTGATATTGTAATAGCACAACATAATTTTAATATAACAGAAAATACTTAAAAGTTCAACAAAAAAAAAAAAAAAACATACGAAGATAGAAAAGGAAAGAGGATATCATGGAATGAAAAAAAAAGAATAAAAACCAAATCAGGAATAATGAAATCATTAAACAGTTCAGCCAAGGAGATTTGCTAACACAAGCAAAACAGAACGTCTTACTTCACTGTAAAGTGAGGATCATGGCTAGGCGCAAATGGGTAGGAGTGCGCATAAAAAACCTTCGCTATTCCTTATCCTTGAACAGTGTCAGTGCCCTAACGTACTGCAACGGTGGTATGTCCCTAAGCTCTAGCAATGCATCTTGACATGCATCAAGGGAATAATCATCACCACCTGCACTTACAGCCTCTGTCTCATTTTCTCGTGCACGTGAATGTCCTGTTTTTGCTTGTACATAGGATGTGAAAGTTGCGCACACATCATCAAACCCACTTGACCGTGACTTTTTGGAACGACCACTGTCAGTCTGGCTGGTTGTAGGGCCCCTCTTGTGACTTTTACCCTTTGCTGGATCCATGTACTCATCCCCGAATAAGTCAACAGGAATGGCCTCAGCAGCATTACTCCCACTAGCATTACTCCCACCAACATCAGGGTTCCAAAATTTATTTAACATGTCATCTTCTTCTTTTGAGTCAAGGGCTCCTTGTGTAGATGCACGAGACAAGGCCCCTGTGGCACAACAATTTTCAATAATTTCTGTCATTTCTTGAAAATATTCAAATCCTTTTGTCCTAAACTTCTTCACATTTCTGCTAGCCTACAAGAATTACAATTAAAGAATTAAGCACTGTATGTATGATGAAATGTTTAAAATAAAATTCCAAAATAGTACAGATTAATGAAAAACCTTATCCCAAAATTCATCGGGTGCAACAACAGTGCTTATAATGGGATCCCATCCCAGACCAGTCTGTGCCTGGAGTCGCTTAAATGTCTGGTAATCAGTGTAGACGCGCCCGAACGTCCCGGGGAAATCCCGTTTTGTTCATTGGGCTTACTACAGTTCGGACTCAATGTCACGGTTCTGAATCTAATCTCACAAAGTGCAATGCGAGATTGATAAATCACCAAAGAGTCCAAATCCGGCAAATCATTTTGAAAAATTGATTTTTAGAAAGAAGTGCCAAACATGGACTGCTTTGCCAGATACAGAGTCGCCATCTAAATATTTTATTTTTGGAAAATTTAAGAAACCCTGACTCGTGCCTAAGGCCACGTGTCCGTCATCACCAAAGTTGCCTCGGCTCGGGAACTTGGGTACGAGAGGGGAAGGTCATGCAATGAGCACCCCTACTCGCCCGATCAAAGATCGGCTTTTACTAACATGATATCTTGTTTTTGAAAACACATGTGTTTTTATCCCGGTTATTTAACCTAGAATTAATATGTGATGCGCACAGCATACAAGTATTGACTAGATTACCTAAGTTGGAACAAAGCATTGCATATTCGTTTTGAAAAACGGTTTGCTACTCGCAAGTAGGCTAAAATACAGATTTTGCCACCCTCAAGTGGGCTTAGAAAGCATGGTGATTTGCCACTCTCAAGTGGGCTTAAAACTTGCAATCAGTGAATTGTCCCAATTCAAGTAACCCAACCTTCACCCACAGGCATTCAGGCAGGTATATCATATAAGCAGTTAGCCTCATGGCAAGCATGCTATCATGGCAACACTCACACTCATGCAAGATGCTAAAGCATAAACACTTACCGAGTACTCCGAGCCAAAACAGAAACTAGTTAGTAATCAATGCATGATCCTAGTTCATGTTAAGATGGCTAATGCAACACATGCAAGAATGCAACTAAGATAGGCTCGGCTATTCTAAAGTGGCATGTGAAATGCAACAGTTGATACATGTATTCAACTTGGTATTGAAATACAATGCAGTTAGTATGATGCGCCGAGCTCAGTGCATGCAAGACAGATGAATGGATGCAAACATGCGAGCATAAGGATGCTAATTGAAACATGCCCTAAAACTAACCATCGTAAGCTGGTAAATAAAAGGGAGAAAGAAATGGCAGTTGGAAGACATACATCACACACACGCACACTTATTTACAACATTGCCCTCTCGGAGGAGGGTCCGAATGAATAGTACAGAACCAACTAGCTAATCTAAACTAATCTAATTAAACTAGTTATTACACAACGAAACAAATAACAAACTATAGCTAATTATTACACAACTCTAATTAATCAACAAGTTAACTAAGTAAGCAATTTAAGTAAGCATGTAAACTAAATGGAATAGGCTGCCACAGCTCTGCTTTGAATGACAAAGGATGCATGCATGCTTGAATTGCCTTGTTCGGAAATCCCTCGTGACGGCTCGACTTGCCTCTGTTTGCAATTGACCTCAGAAAACTGCACAAAGCTCCAGAAGGCTGAAACTCCCCCCTGGGAATCTGTGGGAAGGCTGCCGACCAGCTATTGGCCTTGGAGACCACCTGCCGACCACTTTTGTGGTGAAAAACCAGAAAAAGTGGTCGGCCAGCCACTAAACCTGGTCGGCCGACCAGTTTCTGCCCCTGGTTTCTGGTTTTCTGCAACAGAAGGCAAGAGAGAGAGAGATGGCAAAGTATTCGCAACACATGTGTGCACGACCACTCTCCCCATCATTGCATAAGCTTAAGGGAGTGTAGCCCTTGATCCTCGGGCCACCAATCACGCATCTCGATGCATGATGGCTGAGGAGTCAAATTGCACGACTCAATGTGAAATGAATGCACATACAAGCACCTAAAGCCAACAACTCCATCATGGGTAGTCAAGAATGTCGGCGACCGGGAATCGAGGCACGTTTCGTCACTTTGAGTACGAGACGTCCCTCGTTTCCCGTGTTCGGACTAACTCCTATCCCAAACACAATGCAACAAACATGGCATGCACAAATGCAACTCTAGCATGCAATCCTAATGCAATGTAACTAAGTAATGCAAACATGCAAGGGATAACATGCAAACATGCAACTAGTATACACAATGCTATAAGCTACATGGCATGCACAATGCACATGACACTAGCATACACAATGCACATGGAACTAATATACACAATGAGATGAACAAGACATGCACAATGCAATGATCAATTATGCGACAATGTGGCATACACAATGCTATGAACTACAATAGCATACTCGATGCAAAATGGACTTAAACCAAAATGGATGGGCCTCAGCCACACCCAAATCAATGGCCAAAGATGATAAAAACAAGGCTCCAAAACTCATGCAAACATGCCCAATGCAATGGCCCCAAGCCTAAGGCATAAAACACAACCTTCCAAACGCATTGAAAAGGATGGAATATGGAGTGCAAGGACACATGTTCCAACTCTGAAATGGCAAACAAAGTGACTCCAAATGATGTAAACAACTCACACAATGCATGTTGAATGGCTGAAGCACCGAAACTAGTGAAGTGTATTACACTATAGGCATGCAAGGCAATGCTCAAATGGCCAAACCAACTCCAAACAGACCCTATGCAGGCCAGAGTAGGGGCAAAAGTGAACTAAGATGATGGCTTGAAAGGCACAAAAATGAAGCTCATGCAATGGCTCACAAATGGGGTATAATGATGCAACTCTCAAGCACATTGAAAGAGTGACAAACATGAGAATATGGCCAAGAAATAAGCTCTAAAATAACATTCCTCATAATGCGAAAACATGCAAATACCTCAAGTTAAGCATGCAAGGGACCTCAAAAACTCAAAGCTAGGCAAGGCTATTACACTACAAGCATGCATGGCAAGCATCACTCGACCAAGAGGCCTCAAAACAGAGCTAAGGCAGCCCAAAATATGAACAAAATCAGTTTGGATCAAGGCCAAAATATGCTAGAATAGAGGGCCAAAACATCATGCATTTCAAGCTAGTAAACATGATTTACACTACAAGCATATGAAGCATATGAGAGACTACCAAACCAGCCAAAAAGAGAATCATGACATGCCAAATGATGGCCAAAAACCCACTGAGACATGACCAATACATGCAAGAATGAGGTGCTACTTTGATAAGCCATGAAAGGGATTATTCTACACATGCAAGAGGCAAACACAAGGTGATCAAACCAGTCATAGACAGAGTCTAGGCAGATCCCAAAAGTCACCAAAAAGGGCCTGAACCAAGCCTTGGAAGTATGAAAGTATGTGCTCCTATGAAAGTATGTGCTCCTTTGAAAGGCCAAAAATGCAAACAAACAAGGCCAAAAGAGAGAGGGTCTCCCCTCTCTGATTTAGGCCCTCAAAACCACATGCCAACCACTGAAAATCCACTGGATTTCAGTGGCTAAAAGTCCAAGCAAAGATCAACACAAAGGTCTCATGGCATGGCACAAAACAAGGCTAAATAGAGCATGCAAGAGGGTAGATGACCCTCAACACCAAAAGAGCCTTGAACAAACATGAAAAACACTTAAATATGAAGCTTTTTTCAGTTGATAACAAAGCCTAAATATGCATGCAAGTATGGCTAAGAGAATGATCAAGATAGAGCTTAAAAAGAGGGAAAAGGAGTTACCCTTGAAGCTCAGCAAAACCAGCAAGTTTTGGGACCAAAAACCAACTCTTCAACCTCTGAAAATACCCTCCAAGAACCTCATATCAATGGTGGAGGTGTATGGCTATGAGGTGCGGTGCAATAGGTCAAGAACAATACACATTTTGAGCCAAAATATAGAGAGATAGAGAGAGATATGTATTTGCCTTAGGAAATTTTTCTGAACCTGTGCAAAGGAGAATGAGGGCCTCTCTTATAGAGGTTTGAAGCTAAAGCTTCCTCAAGAAGCTAAAATCTTGGATGCAAATCCTCCATACACGTGTATGGAGGATACAGTCTGTGCTTTCCAGCTGGCATAGCTGGCATCCACACAATTTGACAAAACAGGAGGAAACCAACCGACCATAAAAGGTGGTCGGCCGACCACTTTCCCTGGTCGGCCGACCAGGGCAAGTGGTCTCCCAGAAAAAAGGTGGTCGACCAGGGTAAATAGTGGTCTTCACACTGAAAGAAAGCCAATGGTGGGGTGGAAAACCAGAAAATGTGGCCCAAAGACCAAGAAAACCAGTTTCCCGACCAGAAAATCGACTGGCGGGGAGAAAAGTGGTTTCCAAGGAAAAAGATGGTCTCCCACCCTTGTACCACTTCCTAAACAAGGAAAACAAGGTTCGTGCCAAGAACGAACCAACGCGGATGCAAAACGAGAGTTTGGGAGGCAAAACGCGCGACCGGGGGCCTCGAAAACTGGCTGTTGAGCACAAAAAGTGGCGTATGACCACAAAAGTGGTTCCCCGGACCACAGTGTCCCTCTATATAGAGGAAACAAGGTGTGTTCCAAAAAAAACGTACCAACCGAAGAATGTTAAGCGGTCCCGAACCAAGGCGCACGGCTGATGGCTGTGAAAATCGGAAGCTAGTCTCCAAACGGGAACAGTGGCCTACGACCACAAAAAGTAGTCTATGACCACTGAGAGATGGTCTACAAGACCTCTCCCTCCCTTCGGGAAGAGAACACAAGACTTAGTCTGTAGACCGAGTCAAAGTACAAAGAGTCCCGAGGTCCGGAGGTGAGGCTTTCAGCCCAGAACTCCGAAACCTTGAAACGAGCACAACATGCGCAATCACCGAGCGCTCAATCGATGACGTCTGAGTCTTAAGGTCGGTCAAAAATGGGGTGTCTATAGTTGCCCCTCTTTGACAGAACTCGAAAGTCATAAGTGACGGGAGTGAATGTCAAAGCCTAGAGACGACCCATTTTTGACAAGGCCGAAGACTTAGACAAACAGACGAGATAATCAAAGAGATGTGCCCGCAGGCAGGGGCAGAATGCAAAAGATATGTACGAGGCCGAACATAACTTATGATCATGCAAAGAAAGCTGTAATGAAGCAAATATGCACAATAAATGCAACAATTTAAGCAAGCGAATACAGACCAAACTACATCACATGCAGAAAGGATGTAAGAGAATTGTACAATTCTCGCTACGTCTCACACGGAGAATACAATACCGTCCATTGTCGCTACGTTTCACACAGAGAATACAATACCGTCCAGTTCGTCTGGTTGCACCAACTTCAA